>JANAVB010034417.1:10469091-10614091 GCA_029216955.1 Iris pallida
AAAGATAGTCCCACATCGGCTACACCAAATGATGAGTATCTCAATATAGTAATTTGCTTGTGTTGAGGTATGCATATGAGGTGTGGTAGGGCACAAGTGGGTGCCATGTGGGAGTATTTTCCTAGAAGAAAAAATGATTAATTCCAACAAGGAAGCAAGTTGATTTTTGACGTTCGGACTGGGACTCTGATACGGACTCCAGGATGCCTCGTGCATGCACGGACATGTGTTCGAGGGTAGGCGTATAGACAGGCACTCGACTATGCTGATTATGGGATGATCTAAAATATCAAACTCTATTTTTGAGTATTGATATTTTAATCCCACATCGGATAGGAAAAATGGTGAAGTCTCACTCCATTCTACAAATAGAGACCCTGGTCTTCTTTGTGAGTGTAATATCCCAGTCCCAAAATACGCAGGACTAGGAGATCGTATATATGTCAGCTACATATCGAGCGGACTCCAGCCCAACTCGAGGACGTATAAGTTGTATTGTTATTCTAATCAACTATATCTCAATCCACCAAATTATCGGTAACAATGACGAATCAAATATACTAAGGTTGATCAGACCGTAATACAGTGATTCTAGAATATATAAATGTATTAGAGTTGATCTCCAATAGCACATTTATCATGAACAAGCTAGAAGAAAATAGAATCTTGTAAAAGACTAGACTATAATAACAGCAAGAGTCAAATATAGGACAAATAAAATAAGGAAGAGAAGAATAACAACATCGACTAAATATACCTGAAGTCTTGGTGCAACAACCATCATCCATCAATGTATCAAATCTTTATCTAACACCTGAGAGAACACCAGGTCCTCAGGAGACTAGCAAGATACATAAAAGCATGCCTCTAATAACAGTAAATAACATTTAGTGGAAGAATAATAAAACAAAGATAGAGTAAATGCACAAGTGATGACACATGAGTATGAGAATGCTACTAGTCGTGGCTACAAGATAAAGTCGAGTAAAACTACAGCACGGTGCTAGTTAACGGTCCTATAGAAAGCAACACGGGGCATGCTAACTATCTATATAAAGTCCCTACCGCAGCACGATGCGTGCTAACTATCGAGAGTGGTTAATAACCAGGTACTAATAACGTCGGGCATGATCTAGGGAGTAAGTCCTATATAGAGTCTTTATCGCAGCATGGTGCATACTAACAGTAATTTTGGGCTAAAACTTTGTCCGCAGTTGGATCCGCTTTGCACCGAAAAACGTGCCAGAATCTATGGTCCCTAAAGTCAACAAATTATATACCTATGGGTCCAATTTTTTGATACAAACTCAACGGTATGTCCAAATTTGAATTTTGATGAGTCATGCACAAAATTGTCCGTTGAATTGGAACGCGGGGCCCGTAAAAATAGCATTCCGGTCAACCTTCTCAGAATCGAACCAAACTTGGCTCACGAGACCAGAAAACAACACGAGTCCAGTGGCACAAGTTTCATCATGAGGTGACGAACGTACACAAAGTAATTGGCTAGTTTGCAAAGAGGTATAGGTTGTCTAACACTGTTTTTAGTTAGATTCTTGAAATTCTAAATATCTAACCCTAAATCTCTCTTCCAAATAGGACTCGTGGGAGGTTTCTAAACTATTTTTGAAGCAGTTTTTCGACAATTTTTGGAGGAATTTTTTGGAAAACCTAGGGCATCTAAATTAATACTAATTGAAGGGTTTATAAGTCATATATGTTGTCTTTTCAACGAAAGAACTGGTTCGAGAATCGACGATGGGGTGAGAGTGAAAGATACCTACGAAGTTGGGTCAACGACGTTCGTGCTGCTGCTGCTTTACTGCTACCGCTTTGGCTGCTGTTGTTTCCAATGCTTAGCCGGCACTCTAGCGACCTAGGGCGACGCGCAGTAGTCGGGGCGACATACCATGGGGTAGGGATCAGGGTGGCACTGGATTTAGAGCTAGGGTTTTCTTCTCCCACTTTTTTTCGATATATAGTATATAGCTTCTGTCGCTTATATTTCTTTGGGGGAGTCGGGTTTGTGTAGGCCTATGCGATTTTAATTTCTCGCGAGAATTTGTATAATAGGGTTTTTTTTACTTTTTTCTTTTTTCTCCTTTTATAGATATATGTAGGCCTCTGCGATTTCAATTTCTCGCGAGAATATGTATAATAGGTTTTTTTATACTTTTTTCTTTTTTTCCTTTTTCCCATTTGTATTATAATATAAATATTATATATATATATATATATAATTATATATATATATATATATATATATATATATATATAGTGGCCCTAACTATATATCTACATATATTTATATTCATACCTATATTTTAAAAAATTCTATTAATAGGTATATATTTCTAGCCTTATAAATAAAGTTCCAAATAATAATAAAATATCTATTAATGTATGTATATACACAATTTATATATATCCACTAGTTAGAAAAATAACAGGAATATAGTAATATTCAGGGAAAGTTTCCCATAATAAATATCTATATATTATAATTATCTTGATATTATAAATAACTATTATTTAAAATAAATCTATTAAACCATTAAAACAAGGTACGAAATATATACATAAATTATATATTGACAGGAATGTCTCTGGAAGCACTACCGGTCTACATAGGTTTGGGTTTGATTTGGGTCAAGTACGGGCTAGTTTGGTTCAACCGGATTTTCTAAAAGTCATAATCTTAATTAATAACTAATTAAATCGTTTATAGGGGTCAAGTCACAATTTTGACTGGTTTTCCTGGTTGGGACACATCTATGGCTTGGCCTTCCCTAGCATGGCTAATACACTAGTCAAAGCACGCAACTACACTAATTGTGCCAAAATTCCTAGTCGATTTGCATTTCTAAACTTAACCATGGCTAAGGCCCCATATATATATGGTATTAGGCTATTATAAATATAATGATATATATACCAAATTGTATTTAAATCTATTTGGATGTGTAACCTCCCAAAATAAATTCAAAATAATTCTACAAAATCATGGCAACCTAAGATGTCTCTACCAAGTAGGGTTGGGTAGGTTAGGATCCAAATATATTTTCTAGTCTAATCAGACCCAAAAAGTCAACTAATGTGTCTCTTGGGCCATTCGTAAATAAATAGCACATGAGAGCTCAATTGAGTGGAACACCCTTGGCATGTGTGTCGTAGGCTCAAAATGGGTCAAAATCTATATTTGGTCAAATGATTTTGATCTATATCGAATTTAAACTCATGTTAGAAGTTAGGTCAAAAATTTCGGTAAATAGTCAAATGACCTAAATTAACCCGAAGTTGTGTGAAGTCAAAAGAATGCTAGAAGACAAGTTTCGATAGGACATGCTATATCAATTGAAGGTGGACTTATCTACTTCAAAACTCATGAAGGTCGTTTCGAAATATTGGCATTTCTTGTGCTCCAAAAATCAAAGCTACGGAATAATACATCTATAGTCAATTAATATTAAAACATGATTTAATAAATAAAATCATATAAAAAATAATTTTCAAAAATTAGGGACCTTACAATCTACCCACCTTAAAAGAATTTTGTCCTCGAAATTCAAATAACTCGATAATGATAAGGGAGAAGGCGCTTTTCAACCATCGAATAAATGATCCGTCTTGTCTTCAAATATTTAAGGGGTATACTCTAAATGATTTCCACTCTAACCTAAAAGAAACAACTGACATGCTAATACTAACTCATCTATCAGTAATTGTTTTTCTACCATCCATGGCCACTAACTCCTTCCTAAATTTGAAAGGTTGCCAACTTATTTACCTACTAGGGATCCTCATAGGTTATGGTTATCTAGGTGTAGCTTATGCAACTTCTAAATAGTGCATATAGTCTAAACGTCTAACTATATCCTCCTAACCATATTATCATCATAATTATTTAAGTCTCCTTTTTACTTGATCAAGCTATGTGATACCTACCGTTCTGTCTAATCCTAACTATATAACTGATATGGCATAATAGTAAATGGGTTGGGTTAAGCTATGTTTAGGTTCTTCTTCAATCTTTACACTAAAACTAACACTCTATTCTTGATCAAGTGATTGCATAAGAGCATAACCTAGTATGATTATATATTTATTTCTATACCGAGAACGTCTACATATATTTGGTCACACTACCCCATCAACCACATGACACCGTCAAATTTTATAACCCTTGCACGCTAGTTGCAAAAATTTATACAACTAGATATCTATGGCATATGGCATCTCTAATCCCTCCTATCTATCAAGCAACCAAAATTCAATAAGAAAACTAACTTGCACTATAACATAAGAATTTTTGATAAATTCTATAAAGCACGATCATTAGTCATTTTAAAATAGGAAGGGATAAGAAACAATGGTACGAGAAAGCAAAGGAAGAATAGTCGAGAGCAAATACGAAGTTCAAGGATGGCAGAGAAATTTCTAAAAGAATTGTCAAGGCAGTTATAGATTGAGATTCCTAAGGGTTTAGTCATATTCGCAGGCCTGCTCGGTATAGTAATATAACCGAAACGGCTAACTCGACCTGTATGGGCCACCAAAAAATGTAATATTCTAGTCCTAAATATGTAGGACTAGGAGATCGTATACATGCCAGCTACGTATCGAGAGAACTCTAACCCAACTCAAGTACGTATAAGCTGTATTGTTGTTCTAATCAACTATATCTCAATCCACCAAATTATCGGTAATAATGACGAATCAAATGTCCTGAGGTTGATCAGACCATAATATAGTGATTCTAGAATAGATAAATTTATTAGAGTGGATCCCCAATAACACATTTATCATGAAAAAGCTAGAAGAAAATAGAAGCTTGTAAAAGACTAGACTATAATAACAAAGAGTCAAATATAGGACAAATAAAATAATGAAGAGAAGAATAATAACATCGACTAAATATACCTAAAGTCTTGGTGCAACAACCATCATCCATCAATGTATCAAATCTTCATCTAATACCTGGAGATATCACCAGGTCCTCAGGGGACTAGCACGGTACATAAAACATGCCTCTAATAACAGTAAATAACATGCAATGGAAGAATAATAAAATAAAGACAGAGTAAACGCACAAATGATGACATAGGAGTATGAGAATGTTACCAGTCGTGGCTATAAGGTAAAGTCGAGTAAAACCGCAGCGCGGCGCTAGCTAACGATCCTATAGAAAGTAACACAGGATGTGCTAACTATCTATATAAAGTCCCTACCGCAGCACGGTGCGTGCTAACGATCTAGAGTGGTCAATAGCCATGTACTAATCACATCGGGTAGGATCAGGGAGTAGGTCCTGTATAGAGTCTCTATCACAGCACGGTGCATACTAACGACCGAGAGGGGAAAAACATGTGATGATACATAATAGGAACTGAGATGAACAACTATCAAAGGGTATAAAATAAACACAAGCAGTTGATATTATAAATCATCAAAATAAAGCATGATAGAAATCAAGTATATGATAGAAAGAGAGATATATAGAAACATAAATAAAAGAGAGTATGCATGTAAAATAAATTGTATAGAGGGCAAGTATACTTGCCAGGTGTAGAATCGTCTACGTCCAAATAAACAATTAGTCAATCAATGAGCCACGAAAGCTAAACTTTCTCAAATGCCTTCAGATGCTGAAACAAACATCACCAATGTTCTTGTCATAAAAGAATGTCTAAGTTTGACTATCCATAAGTCCCATTCTAGATGCAGAGGCAAAATAGTAATTTCGGGCCAAAATAGTATCCGCCGTTAGACCCGCTTTGTACCGAAAAATGTGGCGAACCTATGGTCTCTAAAGTCAACAAATTATATCTACGGGTCCAGTTTTTTGATACGAACTCAACGATATGACCATATTTGAATTACAATGAGCCGTGCACAAAATCGCCCGTTGAGTTGGATTGCAGGCCCGTAAAAATAGCGTTCCAGTCAACTTTTTCAGAATCGGACCAAACTTGGCTCACCATACCAGAAAAAAATATGAGTCCAGTAGTGCAAGTTTTGTCACGAGGTGAGGAACATGCACAAAGTAATTAGCTAGTTTACAAAGAGGCCGATACGGGATATCTCGACCGATATGTCTCAATTTCGTCGTGCACACACAACAAATTCCAGTTCTGTCGAATCCCACACGTCGACAACATCCATACGCGTCTTTCGATGATCTTGGGTTGCGACCATGTCGTCCAGTTTGTCTTAGTGAATGTCGTATCGAAAAAAGTTTAAGGTTTTGAAATACAGTTTTCCTTGCTCGATTTTTGAAATCTGATTTCTTGACACCCAGTCGATGAACTTCAAATCTACAAAACAGGTTCTAAAGGGGTATAGTTTTTCTAATACAGTTTTTAGTTAGATTCTTGAAATTCTAAATATCTAACCCTAAATATGTCTTCCAAATAGGACTCATGGGAGGTTTCTAGACTGTTTTTGAAGCAGTTTTTCGACGATCTTTGGAGGGATTTCTGGGAAAACCTAGGGCATCTAGATTAAAAACTAATTAAAGGGTTTATAAGTTATATATGTTGTCTTTCCAACAAAAAATTGGTTCGAGAATCGACGATGAGGTGAGAGAGAAAGATACCTGCGAAGTTGGGTCAACGACGTTCGTACTGCTCACTACAAAAAAAGTGACCTTTGGGGACAACAAAAAACCGTCTTAAAAACTGCAATTACCGTCCCAACAAATATTTGGGACGGCCTTTGGGACGGGAATGGACGGTCCCATTAGGGTGGCGTGGCAAAAACTTTAGGGACGGATATTGCCGTCCTAATTACTGTTAAAGGACGATTAGGCAAAACGTCTCAAAAGTTTTCAAATTTATGCTTTTGTGTGACGGTTTATTAATTCGTCCCAAAAAATAAGTTTTTGTAACAGATATATTTCGTCCTAATAAATAAGGGATGAAATTTTAAAAATTCACAAAAAAAGTAATTTACTTTTTGTTACAGTACTATAATCGTCCCAAAAACTTAACAATTGTTTAAATTATTATGAAATTACTAATTTCCTGTTTATATATAAATATATAATTGAATTTTATATACAACAAAAATTCATACATAACTATTTAATTTAATCGCAAATGCATGTGGTAGCCGCAACATTAACAAAGCAATTTCTATAAAACATATTTAAAGGTAATATCCCATTGTTCACAAAATGAAATCCAAGTCTTACATCACTTCGAGTGTTCTCCCATCATTAGCAAAATGAACTCAAAATATTTTACATCATTAAGCATTCGCTTAATTTACAAAATAAAATCTGCAACTTTTTACACAAGTCCCAAACATATTTGATTTTCCAAAGTGGCATCTCCCATCATTTGCAAAATAGGTACAAAAAGCATTGCAAGGACCTACAAATAGAAGTAAACAAATCAGCCTCATAAAAAACAACATGCAGATAATGAATTCTACACTTGATCTAGCACAATACAACAATCACCCCTAGTTACAGGCATGATAGCATGCTTTAGGTACTACTATACTGTCTATACTTAATAATCTCTATGAAAAAATAACAATGGACAATATAACATCCCAATGTAGAGTTTTTTTTTTAAAATATGGTAAAGTCAGAATTCAATAAAAAGAAATAAAAAAATCATATTGCAAAACTACCAATTCTGGCACAAGTAAACAACACAGCATAGCAGAGGCAATACACATCTCTGCTAGAAGAGCATTTAAATCCTCTCTGTTACAAAAAATATATGGTCACAGAAGAGCATTTGATGTTCTTGTCAATCATGCTCATATGAAAAGAGAAACAATACTCACAAAATAACCAAAGAGAAATCAAATTTCCACATATATGGTCTCAGAGAAACAAAAATATCAAAATTATCTAGTACAGACCAGCCGTACCATTAGATAGACTTGCACTTGATGGCACCAATTGCAACAACAACACAAAAGTTGCAAGATTTAAATTTCAAATGTGAAAATTAAGCAAATCACTAAACTTATCACTGTTGGGTTTTACACACGTAAAGGGAGTAGGAGTTGCCGCATATAGTTGACTGCTAGGACTAGAGTGTATACTAATGAATGAGGCTTGAGGTAGAAAAAAGATACTGTAGTTAGAAACATTATAAAGAAGATGACACACAATACTGTATGAAGAAATAATTCATGTTGATATGCATACTGTCCACCCACTTTAATGAGAGTGCCAAGATGGAGCTAACACAACTAAACTATGACTCCACATTTTTTTCGGATATGACATCAGTAATAATAGACGTAGTGTAAATTCTTCTTTCATCTAAACCTGTCAATTTTTTGTAACAAGATGTATATCCAAGAAACCTCTACACTGTGTCAAAAAATTTCGGTGGTGGTAATGAAACTCCACCATTGGTGCCTTGTTCGTGTTGTATCAGTGTCAAGTATCGCAAACAACGAGAAAATTCCAGAATACACCAATTACACCAAAATTGTCATATTATCGTGTTCACATCATGTCTTATCATATTTGTATCCATGCAACAAAATTTGTGAAGGTTTAAATGTTGAAGATCAATACTAATAGTGTCAATTTCTAAATTAGCGCAGGGAGGGACCACAGGAACACATACAAATACAAAATGCACACAAGGTATGCTTTATTCTAGTAGGACATCGAATTCAGCCAAGTACATAACACTGAAAAAAAGCATTAAGCTATTAAGGAAGAGCATTACCCTAAGTCGGCAATCACAATGTTGACATTGTCCTATGACATGCGGTCCTGCAGACGAAAAAAATAATGTGTTCAATAGAATAATATTGTTAATTAGTTAACAACTGAAATTAAAAATGAAAATAAATAATCTAGATGGGTTGAATAATGTGGTACCAAAGTCCTATGATCTAGAGCTTCACAAGTCCAGGCCACCTTTTAAGTAAGTCCAGGATGTATTCTTTTTTAAGTTTAGCTAGGAAAGCAAAGAAGCATTTCTTCGCCTATAAAACTCAAGTGTTAGAGACTAGACATAAAGAGATGTGAAACTTGTAACCAAATTATAGAACTAGACCTAAACAGAATGGTAAATAACAACGTTCACTTGATATCCTGTGGGTACTTGCAATTATAGTGTAGTTGGTGATCCCACTTGGGATCACATGCAAGACCTGGGATTGAATTTGGCTCAAAACTAAATTTGTGTAAGAAGTTCAATTCCAAAGAAAAATGAATCACGACATCTCTAATTCTTAAAATTCCACATGAATGCCAAAGAGAAGCTCTATCCAATGCTTGAATTGTTTTCTAATTAACATCTCAGGTCGTTTTTGTAATCAGCCATATAGTAACAGAATAGGGTACAGTTGAGAAATTGTTAAGAAGAATTTCTTGGTATAGCTCCCATCGAACTTGCAAATAAGGAGAAGTGTTATGTAAGATGCAGCAAAATAATACTTCAAACATTTTAGAAGGTAGAAAAAATTACCTCCAGAGATATATTTTCTGTAATTTTTTCAACCGCTTCATCCATTTGCAATCGATATGCAGACAAAAAAACCTCAATTCTTTCATACTGGGAGAACCATACCTATGAAATGTACTACAATTAGCAGTGTTTCTCAACAAACTACCTACTATTCAAGGGTACCCTTCAATTTGCTTGAAAGATATTAAATCAGTAGGTAATCTTGGAGGCATATGGTGTTAACATTGACATTGCTATCATATATACAATAGAAACAGAGAAACAATAAAATACAGTAATATATTTTTCTTCTTTAGGATGAAGGGCCAGTAACTTACTGTCTACCTGGGTCTCAACCCCAAGACTTCTTCCTCCAATTTGCTTGAAAGATGTGTATAATGAAACATTACAAAACTTATGCATCTTTGTAACACATTTTTGACTAAATTGAACCCAAGTAAGCATGCCTCTGTAATAGAAGCAGCTTACATGAACCAATTATTAGCCAAAGTAAAGAAATAGCTAGGTTACTCTACTTAGTTACTTACCACAAGAGTAGAAGGAAATAATGCATCAGAGAGAGATCTGCAGAATCATGTTGTATATGACATATACCTACCACAAGGAGATGCAGATTAAGATGTCAGCAAGCTAAGATTACCAGGATCCGGTCCCTATCCGAAGGTTGGGATCTGGATTTGCGATAACAATTTTTGATCCCGGTCTATGTGATGGAGTAGAACCTCCAAACTGATACGACACTACACAATATGAATACGCCAACATGGACATGGCACTGATATTGGCACATCCATATAATGTACGATATAAACACACCACTGATTTTGTGCTTTCCATTCTTCCTAGGTCTCACTGGTGATTATTGTTTAGATTGTTGGTTTCAATCTAGTTCCAAGTGTGATTTCCAATAAAAACATGTCTTAGTTCTTCTTCGATGTGTTTGAGCATGAGTAGATAAGTGTTAATCAATTGTATGATAGTCTATAATTTTATAACCTAGTCAATTTTTAATTAAGTTTTGACCTTGACATATCCATAACCAAAATCCCAAATCATCATGGCCAATAAAAAGAATGTGATCGCCTTCCACAATCTTGTAGTACCTGAAAAAAAAAATTTACCACAAATGATCATTCAAATTTACTGCTAAACTGTTGGATCAATATCAGATGGCCTAGAATTATGACAACAATCTTCATAGGAAATGTCTGATACTTTCTATTCCTATTATCTGATCTATGAACAAAACCACTGATAGTATAACCTTGCTAAACAAGACCACTGATAGTATAACCAATTCATCAATGATTTGAAGTTTCCCTCAGCCACTTTGTTGCAATGGTGTCATTTAGAAATTTCTTAATCTAGCGGTTGTCGTCATAGCAGACATGCAACATGGACTCCATCAAGTTGTATCCCTTTAAGCTTCTTAGAATGATCATACCATGTTGCCTTGCTATGTCAATGAATGAAGAATAAAAAAATTAAGCTACACAATTGTTGCTTTAAAAACTACCTCATATAGGCGAACAACATTAGGATGCTTTATTAACTTCAGAGTTGCAATTTCCCTCTTAATCTGCATGCAGTTGTAGAAAAATCGTAGTACACAGATCTTAAGGAAACATATTATCACATATGCATGCAAGTAATGGAATTGTGAAATGTTTTCATTTATAGTCTGTCACTTTGGCAAATAAACAGACGAAGATTATAAGCAAGTATTGTTAGAGTTGCAAGGTTGTGATACTGGACACCACCCATACAGCACTCTTAAGTCTCTAATCAACTATGTAAATAGTTCATTTCTAACTGAGTAGACTATTCAAAAGGCAGTGACAAAGTTTTGGTTGAGAAATCCATGTGAAGGAAAGAGCAAATTTGGATTCAATTAAGAAGGATTCGGGAGCATACCTGTTCGACCATTTTGTTCTTGGGTACCCTCTTTATCGAGGATTTTGATAGCAACAACTTCTCCGGTTTCAGAGTTCCTTGCGAACCTGACCTTCGCAAAAGTTCCTTCACCAATTGTTCGACCTAGCTCATATTTACCCACACATCGTTTCACTTTGCCTGTACTCATTTTTTACCTTTGTCTCTCTCCTTTAGGCACTCTTCAAGAACTTAAATAGTAAACTGAGAAATTTCTTTTGCTGGTCTACGTGAACCCTGTATCGTAAAAGGAAAAAGGAAAAAAGGATACAATTATTCTGATATGCAACAAATTAAATAATTTCCTTTCTCAAACTAAACGACGAAGAATTAGACATAATAGAGATAATAACAATGACATCTGAAGTAAAGAAGGAAGAGTATTTGATTTATTTTTATATATCTATCTATTTGCACATAAATTATGAAACCAATAACGATGAAAGGAAACAATTTTACTAACATCATGCACACTAGAGACATCAACAAATAAAGGTTCACAGTATCATGATCTGAATTGTTTTGGACCCTTCTTATGAATTTTGCTATAGGAGATTTCGACAATTTCATCGGTATGAGATCGGAGTTTTGGAGTTCTTGATTTCACCAAGGCAAAAAATAATAAGAAAATTATTAGAAAAAATAAGAAGAAAAGATATTTCATACTTTTAGGCATAATTTTACATATTATTTGTTGTTCCCCGCTAATTATCAAAGGAATAATACTGCATGGATGATGTGAATTTATATAATAGATATACAACTTCTACAAATGGTAGCAGTTAGTGTGTCGGATTGTCACATTGTAGAGTATTGATCTTTGCCATGACCAAATCATTACATCGACGATGTTTTTTGTCGTACTTTAGCTTTTACTTTTTTTTCATTGCTGACATGATCCGGAAATAGAGCACCTATTTCAGTATCGCTAAGGACTAATATCGGATTGGTCATCCCAAACAAATACAATAAGGCCAATTATGTATAGGTATCAGCCAATATTGTAAACCTTCTACATATCGATAAGCCTTCAATTCAAGAAGACCTTGAGTAGTAGTATAACTATAGATTTAACAATAAATAACATTCTGAAAAATCATAGCAAGTGGCATCCAATAGCAGGAAGGTCAATGTTGATTTTAAAAAATATCGATTCTAGAATTTATAATAAAGTTCTGTTCTGGAATTTGTCCAAACAGAGAACTCTAAAAATTTCCAAATGAATAGCTTTTCAGAGCAGCATAGTCAAGTAGGAACAATCTTGAGAAACAACATGCAATACAACTGAAACTACATCAGTATAACATACAACAATAGTAACAAAGGACAACATGAATAGAAACAAACCTCTTCCACACTAAAATGAAGGTTATGCCAATCCAGAACTCAAATTAACTTCCCCACCAAAACTAAGTAGTAAAATATGAACTCAAATCAAATAAGAAATTCTTCTGAATTTCTAAGAAATGAGAAAGAAGTAGACAAAGACAAATTGAGCCACCAGATGTAATTAGCAGTCTAATCAAAAGTTAACAGCTCAGAACTGAAGAGTCCACAAACATCAGCAAACATGATCTCGGGAAAACATTGTAAATAAAAAAAAGGTTTTCCTTTCTCCATCTTTCTTTTTCTAGTGAAACACAGAAATCATGAACAACCCATATCATAATATTGAAGGAAAAGAACCAAACTTTAGTTTAAAGAATCAAATACCACACATAATTATCAACGCCCAAATCACCAACAAGCCAATATCAACATTTCTTGAGGACAAATTGTGTCACTGACTGTAGGTTAGTGTACAAATATAACATGCACCACAATTTTTGCTAAGCATAGGTACTTTAACAACTTACTGTAGGTAGTCATTGTTTCTTAGGGAATCAGAGACATTGTTTCTTAGGCAAACTCCAGTAGTAAATTTAGAAAGAAAATACCAGCAGAATTTAAAAAAAACATCAAAAACACTATAGGTAGTCACTGACTGTAGGTTAGTAAACCCCCTAACATGCACCACAATTTTGTATAAGCATAGGTATTTTAACAAAAAACTAAAAACACCAGCTGCTTACCTTTAATCTCTGTCAAACTCTAGCAGTAAATTAAAAAAAAAGTTTTGGAGCTCTAGATTGTGCCTAATACGTGTCCGAGACGAAAAAACGAACCATAGTTTTAGAGTGTTGCTTCATAGGAAATATCCCTTTTAAAGACTTATTCTAGGTTAGCACTGCCCGCTAGTTTTCCCTTAATCCCCCAAACTTCTTTGACTAGTCTCCTATCACTCTATTGGAACATATGAATCTCTGAGATGCCTATGCCTGAATAACATTTCTAATGTTCCTTAAACATATTTTGTGCATTCAACAATGTGTTGATTTGGGTACTTTCTTTTATGCTAGTATATTTATTTGACACACATGTAGCATACTAGTATATTTAACACAATTACTATATCTATAAACTTTAGTAATGAATCTCATATATAATTTATTCCAGTGAATAGTATGCTTATATCATTAGAACAATAAAAATATCATGCTTGTAACAAGTAAACTGCTAGTTTCATATAGTTATGTAAGGGATAGGTTGGGCTTAACCATGCTTGTAACAAGTAAACTGCTACTATCTTGTCCATAGATAATAAAGCATCCCTGCAGGGATAGGTTGGGCTTAGCCACTAATCCTGATGGTCTTGGGCCCAGCCATGGGCTCGCATCTTGTTTTGCCTAGCGACGGACTAGTCCTGGGCCTTGATACTGCGTATGCACACGATAGCTTTCAAGCGAGGTTGTTATGACTGGAAGTTTTCAAATGCATTCATAATTAGCTATCTATCTTGGAACAATTCAATGCAAGTTATTTTAATTCAACGATTTAATTATTATGTTTAATTTACTTGTTATTCACACATGCTCTAGCATGTTTAGCTCAGCAACCCTTAGTTACCATAAACACTGCTCTTACTCTGGCATGTGTAATGTAGAACAAAGAGTATAAAATAAATAACATGCACTTACCAAATTCTCTAAGCCTCTTCACTTAATGTACCCTCTTCCTTTGATGCCCCTTGATCCATACATCAACTCTTTGATGGAATCAGGTTGATCACTTTGTTGACACTACAAGACAAATTTTAGGTAACAAACGGTGAGTAAAAGCAACTAAGCCTAAAGGAATGATTGAGGTAATAAAACAGGTTTTGGTAACTCTGCAAATAAAATAAAAATGAAACTCATTAATACCAATAATACAAGTAAAAGAAATTATGATCCGAATGACTTTGATATTATAAACTAAAATACGATACAATACCATATAAAGACCAAGTACAGAAGCGAGACTACGGTTGAAAAGGCATTTGCATCTCAGAATCATGATTAGCTCAATCTTTTAATTTCATTCATATGATAATTGACAATAGGGACACACTCATTTGGTTGTAATCGTTAGCCCTTTCAATTCATTTGGTAACATCAAGCCCTAAATCTCCTGGTTCACTATAAAAGAGGGGACAACTCCATTATCTTTCCTTGGCATGAAAGTAAGGTTAACTGAAAAATGCTAAGTTCACAGCCTAATATCAAAGCTCTTAAGTATCTTGCATATCTTTCAACTTTACCAACTACGTACCGCCATTAAAACCACTTCCCCAAATTGTTGCTCTCCCTTATTTATGGTCCAGGCCACATGACCAAATAGTGTGAGAAGCTGCAATAAGATGAGTGTGGCACTTATGCTCAGGCCCATAAGAAGTTGAGGTTCCTCCTATTAGAAAAGTTGAGCACAAAAAATAACAGTGATCATCTCGGTGTGTTATCTAAGCAATTTAGTTATCAAAATTTTCTTTTCAGACTGACTTTTGATGCCACTCCATTTGACAGAAGAAGTTTTAATGGAGCTTGACTATATTTCGATTCCTTGCATTCTTGTAATATCACCAATTGTAAAGCCACAATGTTTGATAAAATTTCATTGGCACTTCAAACTATGAAGCTATAATGATGTTACAAGCCCATTGCAACATCTTTGACGTCAAGCCTAGATATTGTGGCAGGTAAAATCTAACAAATCATGTCTAACTGTGGAGCAATATAACTGCCTTACTATGAAAGAAGGACAAAACTCTTGATAATCAATCGACATTAGAGAATGTTGGATTCTTCAAGAAACATGAGCACTTTAAACTTATACTGTTGCATATCACTAGTATGAGAAAACAATATCAAAAACCCATACGATTCCACCAAACATAGTTCTACATATATGTTAAACATCTACAATATTTTCATGTACACAATAGACAAAAAAATAACAGCAAACCCACAGTAGGTCGCATATATTTTTGCAAGGCAAGAAAAGTAAAAAATCACATAAAGTATGTAATATAGTGATATCAACAAAAAGACAACATCAAATTCAAAGTACAGTATCATGACAATTTTTATTTTATATAAACAAATTAATATCAAACTTTGTTGTTGATATGTTGATTAAAGTTATCTAGTTTGAGCCGAAAGTACACTATCATGACAATTTCTTAAATATTAATATATGCACAAATTAAACCAGAACTCATATGTACAACTAAAATGAAATTTCTTATGTAAAATTGGGGGAAGAAGAAGAAATCAAACCTACAGTTCAGCCCTGGGTCTCCGTAGATACGTGGAGGTCCTATAATAACGGGAAAAAAAAATCGAAGTAAGAGTAAACCCTAAATAAAAAAAGAAGGAAATTGGGGGAGTAAAACCCTAAAAAAAGGAAATCGAAGGGTGTGGGGGGGTAAGAATTGTGCTCACAAATTGTATTCCGCTCCCCTTCCCTTGCCATGATCTGAACACAAAAAAAAATTGAAAATCAAAGAAGAAGAGAAAGCAGCCGAATAATATTTCCCAAAAAAATTCAGGAAGAAAAAATAAAAGGAGAAGAGAAAGAATCCGAACCTATTTCGAGAGAGAAGAAGAAGAGGCACGAGTGGAATTTTTAGGAAGATTTTTTAGGTGGGAGAGGGGAGGGAAATTTTTGGCAAAAAAAATCGCGGAGGAGAGGTTTTGAGGCTGCGGGGGAGAAGTGTTAGGGTGAAATAGGAATGGAGTCCTGAAAATTTTGGCGCCTCTTATTTTTTGTCATATTGAGTTATACGACATTCATTGTATACCTTCTCTTGTATAAAAAAATAAAGACATTCAATGACTAAATAATGTAATAAATTATATTCTGACTTATTTTACGACATTTACTAAGATGCATGTCATAAAATAATTATTTATGAACGGTGTAGATTTAGGTTGTTCGATCCAACGGATATGATAGCAACAGACGGAGAGAAAAAAAAATTTCCAAAATTTTGGTAATTAGCCGCCAAATACTTAGCATTCCCGCCGAGTTATTTGGGACGGTAATGTTATTTATTTGGTACAAAAAATTTACTTGTCCCAAATAAAAGATCAATTTTTTCAATCTGTCCCCAGAAAATACTATTTTTTGTTACAAAAAACATAGCTGTTCCCAAAACAAATTTTTTAGGACATTTTAGACTAGTGTTCCTAATAGTGTCGTTCCAAAAGCCTACTTTTTTTGTAGTGGCTGCTGCTGTTACTGCTACCGCTTTGGCTGCTGCTGTTTCCAGCGCTTGGCCAGTGCTCCGGCGATCCAGGGTGGTGCTCAGTCGTCGGGGCGACACGCCGTAGGGTAGGGATCAGGGTGGCGCTGGGTTTAGGGCTAGGGTTTTCTTCTTCTACTCTTTTTTCGATCTATCTATACATAGCTTCTGCCGCTTATATATTTCTTTGGGGGGGGGGGAGTCGGGTTTGTGTAGGCCTGTGCGGTTTCAATTTCTCGCGAGAAATTCAATTTCTCACAAGAATTTGTATAATAGGTTTTTTTACTTTTATCTACAATATATGTATATAACAAGCATACAATATTATTTTATTAGGACATTTATATTCATACCTATATTATAATAAAATTCTATTAATAGGTATATATTTCTAGCCTTATAAATAAAGTTCCAAATAATAATAAAATATCTATTCATGTATGTATATACACAATTTATATATATATATATATATATATATATATATATATATATATATATATATATATATTACTATATATATATATATATTACTATATATTACTAAAATATATATATATATATATATATATATATATATATATATATATATATATATACACTAATTAGAAAAATAACTATACAGGAATATAGTAATATCCAGAGAAAGTTTCCCATGATAAATATCTATATATTATAAATTATCTTGATATTATAAATAACTTTAATTTTAAAAAATCTATTAAACCATTAAATCAAAGTACGAATTATATACATAAATTATATATTGACAGGGACTTCTCTGGAAGCACTACCGGTCTATATAGGTTTGGGTTTGGTTCGGGTCAGGTCCGGACAAGTTTGGTACAATCGGATTTTCTAAAAGTCATAATCTTAATTAATAACTAATTAAACCGTTTATAGGGGTCAAGTCACAATTTTGACTGGTTTTCCTGGTTGGGACACAGCTATGGCTAGGCCTTCTTTAGTATGGCTAATACACTAGTCAAAGCACGGAACTACTCTAATTGTGCCAAAATTCCTAGTCGATATGCATCTCTAAACTTAACCATGGCTAAGGCCCCATATATATATATATGGTATTAGGCTATTATAAAAATAATCATATATATACTAAATTGTATTTAAATCTATTTGGATATGTAATCTTCCAAAATAAATTTAAAATAATTCTACTAAGTCATGGCAACCTAATATGGCTCTATAAGTGCGGATGGCTAGGTTAGGGTCCAAATATATTTTTGAGTCAAATCGGACCCGAAAAGTCAACCAACGTGTCTCTTGTCCCATTTGCAAATAAATAGCACATGAGAACTTAATTGAGTGGCGCACCCTTGGCATGTGTGTCGTAGGTTCAAACTGGATCAAAATTATATATTGGATCAAATGATTTGATCTATATCGAGTTCCAAACTTATGTTGGAAGTTAGGTCTAATATTACGGTAAATAGTCAAATGGCCTAAATTGACCCGAAGTTGTGCGAAGTCAAAAGAATGCTAGGGGACAAGTTTGGATGGGACATGCTATATCAAATTGAAGGTGGACTTATCTACTTCAAAACTCATGAAGGTTGTTTCGAAAGATTAGCATTTCTTGTGCTCCAAAAATCAAAGCTACGAAATAATACATCTATAGTCATAATTAATATTAAAATATGATTTAATAAATATAAAATCATATAAAAAATAAAAAATATAATTCTAAAAAATTAGGGACCTTATAGTGAGATGCACCAAAAAGAATTGCATAATGGGTCCGTTGAGTCCAGGGAGCCCGTTTGAGTTACAAAAAGTTGACTAACGAGCGTTCCAGAAGTTTTATGAGAACTTGCTGGTTTCTGGGAGCAGATCACGGTAGGCAAATCTTTCTTTGAGCAACGGTGGACTTCATCACCCCAACAAGAATAATAATTTATTAAATATTATTTCTTCTTCTTCTTCTTCTCCTTCTTGGTGGGCTACAGAATATTTTAGAGTACAAACTTGTTTGTCGTAATCTCCAAAATCATAAAACTCAATTTAGGCACTTTGCTAGAGCGAACTCGTTCGCAGGAATCTCAAAGAGTGATGTAACTCAGTTCAGAGGAAATTAGGAGAGAAAATTCATTTGCAAGTATTCTCTGAAATCCTACAAAGTTAGTACAAAGAACAATTTTATTTTAAGTGGATCTCTGCATCTGAAAGTTGCTATAATGGAATAGAGAGTAAATTTATTTACAAGTAGATCTCTAAATTTTGTTCGTTCTTCCATCTAAATCTGTTTAGAGAATAACAATCTCAAAGCAAGATCTAGATCAGATGGAGAACTGTCGTACAATTCTTCTCGATACAAGTTTTAACAAATTTGAGAATATTGACGGACAATACTTTCAACATTTGGACGAGGAAAAGTTCTTTGTCAAATAGTTGGATGAGTGTTGGGCCTTACTATCCAAGGAGGATGATGCACATCGGATTTGCCGATAGTGCATGGAGATTACATCTTGTGCTTGAGCGGACGAAAAGTCTCTCATGGAACATCTCAAGACAAATGGGAAGAAGACCAAAGTATACGCATGTGTCTGCTCGGATGATGCGCATAGGTTTTATTCAGATCATGCACACGTGATACAGATCTTTACGCATGGGTCCTCTCGGATGAGGCACATGGGACAGTCCGGATGATGCGCATGGATTGGTGCATAGGTTTTTATCCAATATGCACAAGGTTTCACTAGTCATCTGGTGTGGTAGCTGACTAGTGGGGGACACTGATGCGTCTAGCCACACATGCAAGGAGCTATTCACCTTGGACGAGCTTAGATGTAATGAAGGCATAAATGGAAAATATGTTGCTAGCAGAAGAACTGGAGATCGGGATCATAGTTATGGACTTACAGAAAGTCACAGACCTCGTGCACGTGTAGCACGTTCTAATTATGTTTGAGGACCCGATCACAAGAAGTCTATTGTTCGATATGGACTTAAAGATGGACATTAAGGTTGGCAAGATGTTGGATTCTTGGCCAGAAACATGCTTTGGAAAGATGTTTAGTATCAAGCGAATGTTTGGACTTCTGCTGATGATGCATTTTTTAATTGAGTTGTCACGAATGGACTAGGACATGTGCTATATAATAGCAGACTCAAGATGTCTAGTCTAAAACATATCTCTAGAATGTGGGGTAAGGAGGTGGAGGCATTTGAAGTCTGTGCAGGGACAAAGACTGTCAAGAAATTGTTCAGGTAATTAAAACAAAGTACAAATCTTATGGAGTTGGTACACTCAGATATCTGTGACTTTTATTAATTCTCCACTGAGGTTGGGTTGAAGTATTTCTCGAAGGACGGAACGTTCGAGAAGTTCAGGGACTTCAGGGCTGAAATTAAACGTCTAGTAGGTTGATAACTCAAGTGGCTCAGAATTGATTAAGACGGAGAGTATCGGTTTTTGGATTCACATCATTCTGCAAATAAATATGGAATTAGCTATGAAACAACTGCTCGGTGGTCTCGTTATATACTCAGGATTGATCAAGACGGAGAGTATCATTTTCTTGGATTCGTATAGTTCTGCTATGAACATGGAATTGGCTATGAAATGACTGCTCCATGGTATCTCTAATCCAATGGAGTTTCAGAAAGGAAGATCAGTATGCTGTCAGAGATGATGATATCTATATTGCGGGTCTTCCAATATACTTCTGGGGATAGAGTGTGCTTATGACTACATTTATTTTCAAGTAAAGTACCGTTCACCACGTCTGCCATTGTTTCTCATAAACGTTGGATCAAAATCAGACCTAACTTGAATATCATTCAAGTGTGGGGGTGTCTGGTGTACGTAAAACTTTTGGATATCAAGATTCAGAAGCCAGGGATGAAGACCAAGAAGATCATATTTCTGGATAAGCTGTTGAAAGTTACGCTCGGAGATCCTATGAGATAGTCTTGTGACGCAAAATTCTTTGAAGACAAGTTTGCTAGGAACAAGAACATTTTTCTTGCGGATGTTCCGGAGAACAATGTTGGTACCGAAGAAGCAAAGTACTTCCAAAGAAGTAGTAGTCCATAAGGTGGTTGTCATTGATGAGACAACACTTGAACCAGTAATCGCTAAGCAGTTAGCAAAACGAGTGAGGAGGCCGAAAGATTTCGAAGATAACTTTATCATCCATAACGTAAAGGCTGATTAGGTGATGAAGTCCAGAGATACGATCTTCTGGAGGAGAGAGCCAATGATAAGATTGACTCTATAACATCTAATGATAAGCAGGTGTTAGTTAATCTGCCTGAAAGAGCTAAACGTATTGAATCTTCGAGAAGAATAAGATGGAAGTCGAAGGAACTGATGATGAGTTCAAGGCTAGGCTAGTTGCCAGGAGGGTTTGCTCAAGAAAAAGAGATTGATGAGGTTGACACATATGCTTTAATGGCTAAGATGTCAACTATCAGGATGACGATGGTCGTGGCTGCTATTCATGAGATATTCTATCATCAGATGGATGTCTAGACAGTATTTTTGGATATAGAAATGACAGAAGAGATTCACATACAACACCCAAATAGATTAGTCATTCAAGGTATCGAAGACAAGGTCTGCAGGTTGGTGAATTCTACGTACAGTTTTAAGTATTCTCCCAATCTGTGGCTCAAAAAGTTTGACCAGGTTTCTAGGTCAATAGACTACAGGATTAGCGAGACTGTTAAGTATGATTACACAAAGTTTGCTGATGATAGAGGAGTCATCGTTTGTCTCTATGTTGATGACATAATGAAGTGTCACTAGAACAAAGATGTTCCTCACGTCCAAATTCGGTATGAAGGACATAGGAGATGCATATGTCATCCTGGAGATTTAAATAATCCAGACGGAAGTTGAGCTTGCCCTGTCACAAGCTCACTACGTGGAAAGTTGCTCATACGCTATGGATATCAGGATCTTCTAGGGACCGATACTCCTTACAGGTGTGCTCAAAAGCTGAAGCCAGATCCTGGAGAAGCATCAGACAGTTGGTGTACTCGAATATTATTTGGAGTTTGATGTAGGCTATAAGTACCACCAGGCCTGACATAGCTTTTATTGTAGGCACGACGAGTCGATTCATGAGCAAAAAAAGTGTTGATCTTTGGAAAGCTATTAAGAGAGTAATTAGACATCTCTCAGGGACTTAGAATGATGCACTACAGCAGTTATCCTGAAAGGGTGGAAGGCTTCAGTGATGCCAGTCGGTGCTCAGAATGAGAGAAAAAAGAGGTCATATCTTCTACATGGATAATGCTGTTATATCTTGGAAGTCGAAGAAGTAGGCTGCTATATCGAGGAAGTCGAAAAAATAGATCCATGGGTAGTGGTGCTATATCAAAGAAGTTGAAGAAGCAGACCTTTCTCTCACTATGGAATATGAGTTTGTTAGCTTGAGTAGATAAAGCAGAATTGCTTCGGGTATAAAGTAGAATGGCTTCGAGAGCTCAGGAAGGATCTTTCTGTGGTTGGTACGCATATCCGAGTGATATCAATGTATTGTGACCATCAGGTGGCTGCAGCAGTGGCATCGAATGACCTCTTCAATAGCAAAAAGAGGACTGTGTGATTAAGGCACATGGCAGTAAATGATCTTATTAAGAGAGGAGTCATTGTCGTGATGGATATTCGGAGCCAGGGGAATCTGACGGATCCGTTCACCAAAGGTCTCAAGTGCCAGCTGGTCAAGGACTTATCAAGAAAAATGGGCTTGAAGACGTTCTGATATTGCGTCTTTGTAATTCTACCATAAAGTTTTATGCTATTAGTTCAAAGAGAAATCTACTAGTCATTTAGCTTTTGGTTCAAGGGAGGATCATTGACTAAAAGAATATCAGGTGCAGTGGGCAATCCTTTGGAATACTAAAGGATCACGGACCTAGAACCATTGTTAGTGGGCAGTCCTCTTGATATTGCGAGGTCACGTACCCAAAACCACTATTAGTGGGCAATCCTTAGGATATTGCGGGATTTCAAACCCATAACTACTATAAGTAGGCAACCCTTTGGGACATTGTGGGGTTGTGAACCTAGAACCACTGTTATCTAATGTTTGTTCTTTGTATAGAACAAAGTCCTGAGGGAGGATGGCTTGGAAGCTTTACTGAGTTCTCGGGCATTTGGGATGTCCGACGTGCTTTACAAGAAGCACATGTAGCATGTCACGCCCCAGAACCGGAATACCAGAGAGCGGGGGAATTACTCAGCCAGCTACGTATTACGGGTAGATGAATACCGTATAATACGATCAATGCTATCTAACGACGAGGGGGTGCATACTACATGAAAGTCTCACTATGGTCACTCAACATGTATTGTCTCAATCATTCAAATAAGAAGCAATAATAGAGAACATGTAAGATAAAGTAGTAAGGCGTCCCAAACGCTCAGTTAAGACGTTCTCGAGATTGGGCTGTACAAAATATAGCCAGATAGTATAGCAAGGTATACACAATTGTTATCAGCTGCAGTCTGACTTAGTTACAATTATGTAAAAGTAAGTGCAAGACTATCCGACTAACATGTCAGTGCCAAGCGGAAAAATATAAAGTAAGTAGTAAAACGAGCAGGGAAGTAAGAAACCCACTCGTGTCCTCCTGCAATCATCCCTCTAGTATTGACCATCTTGGAGGTAGAAGTAAGCTGAGTCCTCGGGAACTGGCTCTAAATCTAGCCATGCAAAACCAGAGAGGTTAGACCTCTAATAGCAAGTACCGCAAGAAAGCACGATAAGAGAAACTAGAACCAGTGATAAGACTTAAGAATATGATAAATAGATCTCTGCTTGCTACTGGGGTTCGCACAACATCACCACACTTCAAGCCAACTTCCCAACCAAACAAGGACAAAAGTTGACCCGTCATGTCCGGACATTCTGCTCATCTCAGTAGTTAACAGAGTAGGTACAGTACACAAACAAATCAATTTAAATGGTAATACAACTACTACGGCTTGCTAACTGTAAGTTTCAAGTTGTCTTGGAAACATGCAATAAGAGATTCCTCGGTTCTTACTATATACAAGCAAGGCTAGTCTATCCAATAATCAACTGCGCCAATCATGAATTAGACGAGTCCCAGCGGGACGTCCGTCATCAGTATATATAATAGTATAAGCAGATACCACTTCCTACCCGTGTGGCAGATTTACAGTATCTGCGGGAACCAGCCGGCATGTCGGGTCACTAATTGTCCCAAAGATGTCTGCCATGTAAGAACTCGGGAATCCATTCTCTCCGTGCAATCGTTATTTTATTTAGCTTAATAGTCCCTATGTTGATTGAAATCTCATACCGTGGATCATAGTCATTCAGAATGAGTACTTCCGTACAGAGTACGATATGTACAACTCTACAATGATGCTCGTGCTGTTAGGTTGTAGGTCTTACATAGCATAATACAACAATCAAACCTAGCCACAGAATAATCATACCTTGACTGTAAGATACACATGCTGCATTTACAAAAAAATGGAAGTCAACATGTGTCCATATGCCAATGTTCGGATCGGCTAGTCGATCATAATGGTTCATGGTTCATATATGAACATGTCTCATTCAATTCAATAAGACGACTAGCCAGTCTCTTAGTTCCAACTAGGAATGCATGATCAATCATTAGTCAATGTAACAATCAATGTCAATTCGGGACAAGAAACAGTCCAAAGGTGGCAGTAGATGGATGCCCATCTATGCGGCCAGAGTAAGTCAGGATCCCATGCAGCATGCGGCCAGGGGGGACAGGGGCCATGCGACAGGAGCCAAACGGCCATGCAACATGCGGCCAGGGGAAGTTATGAGGCTTATACGGCCAGGCTAGGGGTAGCCATGCGGCACGGTCAAACTAGGATCCCATGCGACAGTAGATAGATGCCCATCTATGCGGCAGGGTCAAATCAAAGCCATGCGGCTAGGGGGACAGCCGCATGAATACTGGATGCCTATGCGGCCAAAACGGTGCCGCATAAAGACTGGATGCCTATACGGCAAATACGGAGCTACATGAAGACTAGATGCCTATACGGCCAAAACGGAGCCGCATGAAGACTGGATGCCTATGCGGCCAAAACGGAGCCGCATGAAGACTGGATGCCTATACGGCCAAAACGGAGCCGCATGAAGACTGGATGCCTATGCGGCCAAAACGGAGCCGTATGAAGACTGGATGCAGCAAGCACTGTTCTTTTTCTCTAACTTTTCCAAAAAGAAGAACCTGTGAAGTTGGGGGTTCCCAGACTTCCCAACCTAACAATCCAAGCCCAAATCTGGACTTCCATAGGTCAAAATAGGGTAGAATGAAATTCTCTCCAACATAGAATAACTATATTTTTAAAACAAAGAAGTTTGATAGGTCAAAACGAAAAAAAATGAAAGTAACATAAACTTAGATCTACAAACATACACCCATAAAAACCAAAAACTCCAAGTTCTAAAGAGACTTGAAATCAAGTAAGGAAGAGAATGGAACAATAATACTTGAGATCCATCATGAAGCAAGTTATACTTGCCTAAGCTTCTAGGTTGGTGGGGGAGGAATGGAGGATGAAGAAGAAGTAAATGAGAGTATTGAAGAGAGAGAAAAGTAAAGGGGATAAATATCAAGCCAAGTCCAAATCTCCACCGTCCATTCCTTCCTACAAGATCTAGGCCATCCACCCCTTATCATAAGGAACCCAGCTAAACCAAGTGCTAAAGCAAAAGCAAAAAATAAAAATACAAAAAATTAACTAGCATGAAATTACAGAATAAATTAAAGGAATTAAATACAGAACAAATACATGATAAATAGTAAATAAATACATTCCAGTAGTACATGTTTTAAAATACATAATCTGGGAACGGGGAGTGACATCTCTACCCTCCTTAGAAAACTTTCGTCCTCGAAATTTCAAATCCAAGCAGGATAGAAACATCAGAGCTAAACTTATCTAAGTACAAGCAATTTGAGCAAGCAGTCATCTTACAATATCAATAACAAGTAATACATCTATATTTATCAATCTACGACATCAAGCAATTCTACTCATAGGGTGATAAGCATGAGGAGTCAAGACAAACTAAGGTACACTGAAGAAAATATACCTTGTGAGTCAAATAGGTACGGATACCGTGATCGGATATCATCCTCACGTTCCCACGTTGACTCTCCTAAGGAGTGATGACCCCAAGCAACACGGACAAGGCTAATTGTTCGATTCTTGAGTATCTTCTCCCTTCGATCCAAAATAGACACAGACTACTCCTCGTAAGATAGGATGGTACAAACAACTAGCTCAGAATGATCGAAGATATGGCTTGGGTCCGATACATACCTACACAACTGAGATACATGAAACACATCATGCACCTCTCGTAACGAAGGTAGAAGGGATAGACGATAAGCAATATCGCCTACCCTATCAAGGATAGCAAATGGGCCTACGTATCGCGGACTCAACTTTCCGTGAACGCCAAATCTAATGACTCCACGAGTAGGTGAGATCCGCAAGAACACGTGGTCCCCAACAGAAAATTCTAGCGGCCTACGATGCTGGTCTGCTCAATGACGATGTCGATCTTGCGCAACTCGAAGTCGCTCTCTAATCCACATAACCACTTCAACCGTCTGAACAATCATCTCTGGGCCTAACATTTTCTTCTCCCCGATATCATCCCATGCAAGTGGCGACCTGCACTTCTTACCATATAGTGCTTCGAATGACACCATCTGCATACTGGCTTGATAACTGTTGTTGTACAAAAATTCAACTAAGTACAGGTGACTCTCCCAAGATCCTCCAAAATCTAGGGTGCAAGCTCGTAACATATCTTTTAAAGTCTGAATTGTTCTTTCTGATTGCCCGTCCGTCTGTGGGTGGTAAGCCGTACTAAATCTTAACTTGGTACCCAGGCTATGATGTAAACTCTTCCAAAAATGTGATATAAAACGAGTATCTCTATCTGACACAGTACTGACAGGGACCCCATGCTGCCTGACTATGTGCTGCATATACAACTCTGCCAACTTTTCTGTAGATTGCCCTACTCTAAAAGGAAGAAAATATGCCACCTTTGTAAGCCGATCTATGATCACCCAAATAGCATCCTTACCACTTGGTGATCTCGGTAAACCGGTCACAAAGTCTATTGTGATATGTTCCTACTTCCACTCCGGGATAGGAAGCGGTTGTAATAATCCAGCTGGCTTCTGTTGTTCTGCCTTCACTTGCTGACATATTAAGTAACGAAAAATGAATCTAGCTATCTCTCTCTTTATTCCTTTCCACCAGAAGCGCTGCTTGATACCTTTGTACATTTTGGTCCCTCTAGGGTGTATAGAATACTGAAAACTGTGGGCTTCTGTCATAACCTCCTATCTGATATCTCCACTTGGCACACATAGACGTGATCCAAATCTAAGTGTACCATCTTCGTGAATTTTATCTCCTTCCTGAGTCTTGACTCACATTCTGTCCTAAGTTTCTGAATCCTTGGGTCTTGTGCTGAGTCACCTTGATCCTGTCTACTAAGTCGGATTGAACTCGCAGACTTGCCAGAATTCCTACATCACTAGGAAGTATAACCTCGATGCCCATCTCATAAAGATCTTCTAAAATATGTTTTTGTGATGTCAACATATATGCGCTGCCTCTCCTGCTAAGAGCATCTGCTACCACGTTAGCCTTGCCTGGATGATACTGAAGCTCCACGTCGTAATCCTTGATCAACTCTAACCATCTTCTTTGTCTCATGTTCAGTTCCTTCTGAGTAAAGATGTACTTCTGACTTTTGTGGTCTGTGTACATGTCCACTCGATTACCATATATGTAATGCCTCTATAGCTTCAAAGCAAATACTACTGCCGCCAACTCCAAGTCATGAGTTGGATGATTCTTCTCGTGGTCTCTAAGTTGCCTAGATGCATATGCTATCACCTTTCTCTGTTGCATTAGGACACACCCAAGTCCCTTTCCTGACGCGTCACAATATACAGTAAAACCTCCGGGTCCAACTGGTAATGTAAGAATAGGTGTCGATATCAACTTCTGCTTTAAATTCTCAAATGATGCCTGGCATTCTGCCGACCAGACGAATGGCACATCCTTCCGTGTCAAACGGGTCATGGGTGCTGAGAGTCTTACAAAGTCTGATACAAACCTTCGGTAATATCCTGCCAATCCCAAGAAACTACGCACATCAGCTACGATCTTAGGAATTGGCCAACTCTCTACTTCTTCTACCTTCTTAGGATCCACTGCTACACCAGCCCCTGATATGATGTGCCACAAGAATGAAATGTGATTCGTCCAAAACTCACACTTGCTGAGCTTGGCGTACAACTGGTTCTCTCTCAAAACCTACAACACTTTCCTGAGGTGATCTTCATGTTCTTCTTCACTAGCTCAGTATACGAGAATATCGTCGAGAAACACAATGACAAATCGATCTAAGTACGGCATAAAGATACGGTTTATCAAATCCATAAATATTGCTGGAGTATTGGTCAAACCAAACGGCATTACTAAGAATTCGTAATGCCCGTACTTCGATCTGAATGCTGTCTTGGGAATATCCTCTTTTCGAACTCTCACTTGATGATACCCTGACCGAAGATCTATCTTGGAGAAAACCCTTGCTCTACTCAATTGATCAAACAAGGTCGTCGATCCTTGGTAATGGGTACTTATTCTTTACTGTTGCCACGTTGAGCTTTCTGTAGTCAATGCACAATATTGATGACCCATCCTTCTTCCCTACAGGTACCACTGGTGCTGTCCATGGTGATTCACTAACCTGAATGAACTTTTTCTCCTTCAGTTCCTCTATGCGCTGATACACCTTGGTCTGCTCTAAATCTGATATTCTATAAACTCGATCCGATATCGGTTTAGTTCCAGGTGTCACGACCCGCACCCTGATTAGGGGCACGAGTATGTGGTTACGTCCAGCCTACGCTGCAGAATCGGTGGTAGAATGCTGTATAGGTCATCTATAAATATTACAACTAAACAGTATATAGGTACCTGTACAGTATATACACTTCGAATGGAGGTGACATAGCAATACAGTCTCAATCACAAAATAAAACTAAGGTAGATAGCACTGGAAAGAAAATATGATAGATGAAAGCATGAAATAGGTTCGAGATCCACACATGCCCAAAGCTATATACAACACCACAGAGTCACAGAAATATAGTATAAAAATCTACAGCCTGAAAAGTACTAGCTGGCTCGTAGACAAGGAAAACCTAACTAAGCTACACTACTCTGGGTGAGCAAAGTCTAGTGGCTGTACTAACAAGCCACGGTCCAGGTCTACTCCATCAGACTCGATCCCATAATAGGTCGGGCATTATTGTAAGCCCCCTGAATTTCCCGAATTATTTTTCAAATTTTCTAATGAATTATTTTCAATAATCATTTCTATATAATTAATTTTTGATTATTAAATGCTCTTTACCGTGACTTGGAATTCTAGAGCATCAGGGATGCCAGTCTCTGGAAACTTTCTTCTTGGAGTTTGTAGTAGACGAGATTATCTTCATTTTGATATATCTTGTCCCACTTGAACTCGTTCCCTTGTGCTCTTTTTGCTTCGCGCAAGTTCGGGTCAATATTAGACCATTTAATTATTAATTGATTTTCCCACTCTTTTCCTTGATCCTCATAAGCGCGTTACCGTGACTTTTAATTTAGGAGCACCAGACCAGTCATTTTCTCAGAACCAACTTGTCATGAATGATCTACTCGAGACGCTCTTCACCCAGGACCTTCGTGTCCCACTCAGACACTCTATTTTGTGCTCCATTTCCTTCGCACAACTTTCGGGTCAATTTAGACCAATTTATTATTTACCGTAAATTGTGATCTAACTTCCAATTAATTTTCGGGCCCGACATCGGTCCAATCCAGTCGACCCAATATATGGCCCTGGCCTGTTTTGAGCCTACTATGCACGTGCCACTTGCGTGCCACCGATCTGATCTTCCTTGTGCTCCCATTCCATCTGTGATTTAATTTGGTTTAAAATTATTATTTTAATTAAATCTTGGCTTCGACTTTGTCCAAACTTGGCCCAACGTCCGACCCAGTTTGGCATGGACCCTACCATGACTGCCCATACATCCCACTGATGTGTCTGTATTTTTTTTCCTATTTGAAATACGGTTATTCTATATAAAATATCTCTAACTCTCTTATATATATATATATACATATATATGTATATAATGTAACTCTCTCTCTCTCCTACTCTCTCACTTGCCACACAAAGAGAAACCCCCTCTATCAGCCGACCTAGCCCCTCACCCCACACTCAACCGACCCCCTCTCTCTTTTCTTCTTCATGAAGTAAAACCCATCTCTATCTCTCTTTCTCTCTCTACTATATTTAATATACACACACACATATATATTAAATATCCCTCTCCTCTCCCATCACTCTCTCTCTACCTATACCACCTCTCCCCTCTCCCACCAGTACCCCCCATGTACCCGAACACACCCCCTCTCTCTCTACTTTCACTTCTCTCTCTCTCCCTCATTAATATCTTTCATTCTATCTCTCTCCTTTATTTTTTCTATAACACACACACACCCCACACCATCAGCACCACTCCCTTCCCCAATGGCCGACACCCCCTCCTTCCCAGCCCGACCACCACAGCCATCTCCCTTCTCCTCCCTCCTCACTTCTTCTTCTTCACTCCTTCTTCTTATTCTAACACTACAACACCACCAACATCTCATGTACCACCACCACCACCACCACCTCCATCATCCACCATCACCATCATCATCTTCTACCACCGAACACCACAGCACGCCTCCGCGACCACGGCTGTACCGTGCACCACCACGTGGCCGGCGACCACCCCGTGCAGCAGCCGCAACAGCGGGCAGCAGCACAGCGCACGTGGCAGCAGCTGCTACAACAGCAGCGCGCGCTGCCGTGCGCTCCGCCGCCGGCGAGCCCCGCCCGGTCGTGCGCGACCCCGACGAACTCCTCCGGGCCAGCGCCTCCTTCTCCGGCGCGACGCATGGGCTATTCGTGCGTTTTGAACGGAATCCCGTCGACGCGCGCGCGGGAAAGTTTCAGAAATTGTATTTCGGAACAGCGACTTCGCGCACGTTTTCTGGGAGATCCAACCGTTGGATCGGCGAACTCCTTGCTCCGTCTCAATCTCGGTATATACCCCTTCACTTCCCTGAAATTTCACCCGTTAATTTCGTCGTTTGATACATCAAAACCGGCCACCAAGTTGACATTTTAATTTGTACTATTTTTGGACAGTTTTGCGACGCCAACTTCGCGGGTTCGTATCTTCGTCGTCGCAGCTCCGTTTTGCGCACTACCAGTTCCGGTGCACAGCTGGTATAACCCTCTTCCTGCCCCCTTTATATTTCATTTCAGTTTGAGCTTGTTAGGTCGGTCGAATTCGACGTCAAAGTTGGTCGTTCGAATTCTTAGTGTTGTACTTGTTAAATTCTATTTTTGAACCCGGGACTCCGGATTCAATTTCTGACACCACCAGTAGACTCGTAGCGTCGTTCTGGCATATTTTCATATAAAGTTTGCTTGATTTGGAGAACGTGGGCCCTGGCACGCATTTCGGTGCAAAGCGGGTCCGACTTTCTGAGTCAACGGGTCATTTTGAGTTCGGCTCATCGGAATCCAATTCCGGATATACCGTTGAGTTCGTATCGTCATTCTGGACTCGTTGACATATAATTTGCTAGATTTTAGTGGACATTGGTTCCGGCACGCATTTCGGTACAAGTTGGATACCAATATCCGGGTCAGCGGGTCATTTTGAGTTCGGCTCATCGAAATCCAATTCCGGATATACCGTTGAGTTCGTATCGTCATTCTGGACTCGTTGACATATAATTTGCTGAGTTTTGAGGACATTAGCTTCGACACGCTTTTTCGTGCAAATCGGTTTCCAATGTCCTGGTCAACGGACCAATTTGAGATCGGGTCAACGGAATCCAATTCTGAATATACCGTTGAGTTCGTATCATCATTCTGGATTCGTGGACATATAATTTGTTAGGTTTTGTGTACTTTTATTTTAACACATTTTTTCGGTGCAAAGTGTGTCCAACGGCGGACATCATTTTGGCCCAAAATTATCGTTTTGCCCCTGTATCCAAATTGGACTTTTGGACAGGCTATTCTAGCTGATTTGACCATTCTGGACACGTTGGTAATATTTATTTTATCATCCAACAACATCTATAGGTTTTCACCCTATTATTATAATCCTTCTCCTTTTGTGGTATTTTGAGATCCGTCGATTCTAGTGATTTCACAATCACTGAAATTGATATGTTGACCCTGAAAATGTTTATAGAGACTAGCTTTGACCCTGTTGACCATGGTTGACTGCTTTTGACTGAACATCGAAGTAGAGTCAACATTTGACCTAGGTTAGACTAGTTTGACCTAGAGTTGACCATAGTTGACTAGAGTTGACCAGTTGATCAAAAGTCAACTGTAAGTCAACCATTGACCCAGTTTGACCTAGTGTGACCTATTTTAACTTAGTTGACTGAGTCTGACCTAGATTGCGTAGCTTATACTATAGAATCAAGCCTAACACTGTTGAACCCTAATTAGCTTATATATATCTTATCTTTAGGTCTGTGGCATCACTCTGAGCATCGACCCCATTTGACAGCTCAGGACCGCAGGCGAGTACATTCACTGATAGTTTTCATTGTCTTGATATCTGCTATATCCGATTCAGTCGTAGTGTCTTACTTGATTCTCAGTCACGATAGTTCACGGACTAGTATATACCGGATTCCTGTCATGAGATGTCATTCTTAGATTTTCTTGGGATACTGGTACTTGCTCGATCTTGTTCTTGTACTTGTATTGACACCGATTCCTGAGAAGGAGTAGCTACCTTCTTAGGGAATCTCGTGCCATGACGTGTTATGTCCGGATCCGTATACTACTCGGGGATGGGGAATATTTTAGATAGTGTGATCAATGCCCACCTTGAGTTACTACTTGTATCATAGCTATACCCTCACCTCACGATGGGTATAGCCTGACCTGTGCTACTACTTGCTCCATAGCTTACCATTCCGGCCGGGCCGAGTCCACGTACTTGTAGCCGGTCGGCTGGAAGCCTGATCTTGACCCATACCGATCACATTATGCTATAATATTCGAGGCACATTTTATATTTACTTTATCTTATCATATATCCTGTTCCGTTCTACATACAGTACTTCTCACCATGCTATGATTTCAGTTACTCACATGTTTTATATGCCTCTATGATGTACCTTGATTGGAGACTGAGTTCTGCTCGGGAGAAGGGTTACAATCCCGGTCCTTGTTTGGTTTAAAGGTTGTAACTCAGCTTTCGAACGGTTTCCAAGTCTTCATATATCTTTGTCTTGTAGTTCATTATACTGTCTCTTATAGAATTTGTCAATTCGTATGGAACTGCTGTTAGTGCTTGTACTTGCTCATTTTCCTGACAGGATACCGTTGATAATATTTTAGGAGTTGTTATACCATTAGTGGACTTCATGATGTTGCTAGCTGAGGTGGATCTCACTATTCTTCTATGTGAGTTGCCTGGTAGTTATCCATAGTTCGTCTTGTTTTTCCTTCTTTATTTTCCTGTCTTATGATTCATTCTAGTAGTTTTTAGTTGTTCTTGTGCTTTAGTTATCTTTCTTGTCTTATCATCCCTAGCTGTTGTGATGTGACTAGAGTATATTTATAGTTGTAGGCCTTCTAGATGTAGTGTATATTTATTGGGTACTAGACAGCGTTCTACCGCCGATACTGCGGCGTAGGCTGGGCGTCGTCTACGTATTCGTATCCGTATATCCGGGTGCGGGTCGTGACACATTTTTAGTGGTGGCCCATGCAGGTCTGTCTTTGCAATTAATGCGAAGTCGTGGTAGTACTTGAGCTTTTCTGTACTACTGCGAGCCTGCCCTAGGATTAAGGTTGAGTCATGGAATATTTTAGAAATTTGGTACTCAGTCACATATTAGGAACTCTTGGTAGATTCCAGGGATGACCCCTGGGAATCTTATTTCGAACTTTTCGAAACTTCTTCCATTTGTTTCTGTCCGTCCTGATTTCTGAAATATCTGTCCGTTATCAACTTTATTCTTTCTTGGAATGAGTTTGTGGACCCCAGAGGGAAGGTATAAGTTGGACTTGTATATCTTCTAGGTTGAGACGAGAATATGATTTTGCCAGTCTCATATCAGGTTGAGATTGTTTTAGATTATATTCCAATGATTTTCTTTATCTTGACCTAGATAGTACCTTTGGACATCTCCTTAAAATTTTCTTCTAAACTCTACCTCGGGATCTGTTTCAGCTAGTTTCCATCTACTTATCCTTGATCCGTTGTTGAAAATTTTGAATCTTGATGTTCGTTCGTTGTTGACTTCGATTTTGATTTTGTTGAAGATAAGTTTCTCTAGATTGAGTTAAGATATTCTGATAAACATATTTGATGAGGGCGATGGGAACGATAAATGTCTACTTTATTTATGGAGTTTAGAATTTATCGCAGTCATATTAGCTAGCCTGACTAAGGGCATGGAGCCTGATTTTGGATATACTATCCTGGTTATGGCATTTAGATTCTCTTGCAGCCATACCGGTTGGCGTGGTAAGGAATCTAGATGACATGATTTAGGGTGTATATCCTAGTTATGGACTCTATCGTTTATTGCAGCTATGCTTACTGGCGTGGCAGTAAATTCTGGCAGCATGGTTTTGGATAGACGTGTATGGTTATCAGATCTTATCTTAAATTGATTCACTTGTTTTAACCTATTGGGCAAGAGCAGTTCCTACTATTACTTCTGTTTTCCTATTCTTCTCTTCCTCATCGCATGATGATTTCTTCATCTTACCCTTACTTCCTCCGTCTTGATCAATTATGTCTTGATTCCACCAATTACTTATCACATATCTACTCTGTCAGCCATACTTTGAAAACCTTGAAAATTTTAGAATTTTCATATCTTTTTATCTTGGGAGAAATCGAGGAAGTATCGTAATCATCCGTCTAGGAATAGATATTGTTGGTAGTAGTCGAAGCAGAGCGAGATGATTACCCCGGCTTCCTCCTACGATCCCATATTCTGGTTTCTATGATAACAGAAGCAATTCAATTCTACATCCTTGATTTGTTTATTATATTTTGATATCGCGAGATTGATCCTCTCTGATTGACCAATCGATTCTGGTTGTCTAGTTTATCGTGCCAAAGAGTCTTGATTGTTGATTAAACTTAAATGAGTTCGAATTCCATTGTGATATGATTTTCTTCTTAGATGCTCGTGTCCAGACTTCGTTGATTTTGTTCTCCATCTTGCCCAAATTCTGATTTACCCAAAACTTGATCAACCTAAATCGTGCTGAGACTAAATTATTTACTTTTATCGTGATTGGACAATGCTATCATCACCCGTGCTTTAAACTTTCGATTCAATTCTGGCAAATGACTAAATTCCATTCCAAACATGTTTTGGCTTCATACTATCCTTGATTGTGCCGGAGTCTCATGTTGGTCATGCCTAAACCGTTATACTTTTGACCAAGGTTGAGCTGACCGTATCTATGATCGTATTGAGATTCAATTTTGAGCATGTTTGGATTTTGAAACACTCGTACCTATACTCTTTTCGACCTTGATTTAATTTTTTGATTGTATTTGAAATTTCCTTGTGCTTAATCATGTCTATCTCAAATCCTAAATCAAATTTCAGTAAGCTGAAATCCTATTATCAATATTTTGTTGATTGTAACCGGATGAAGCTCAAGTTTTGATTTTGTTGTCATACCTCTATCGTGCCAAGTGATCTTAGACTATTTTAAATTTTATTCATGCTCGAACTTGGAGCGTATGCTATGATTTTATTAATCATACTCTTCAATCTTGATCAGGTCTATAAGACCTTGACTTCGATTTTGTTGTGTCTGAAACTCCAGCTCAATCATGCCAAGCCTTGTTTTGGTCATGATTATCTCTCATCTTGATCAAGCCTGTGTGACTTTCAGGCTGATTATCCGTTAACCCGAGTGCTAGACGTCACCTCGTACGTGGACTTCATCTATAACTTTCGTTCTCCTAAGTCATTTCTGAATCGTGTCCCAATGACTTAACTTATCTATAATCGTGCCTATATGATTCTGTTCATATTTTGATTCTATCGTGCGAAAATTTTTTATCGTGCCTGAATAATTGTGAATTGATTATCTTAATCGTGCAAACTTGTCATTCTATGATCGTGCCTAAGTTTTTGCCTAAAAACTTTCTATCTTGTTTTACCCCTACAACAACCTTAATTTCGAGGACGAAATTTCTATAAGGTGGGTAGGATGTAAGCCCCCTGAATTTCCCGAATTATTTTTCGAATTTTATAATGAATTATTTTCAATAATTCATTTCTATATAATTAATTTTTGATTATTAAATGCTCTTTACCGTGACTTGGAATTCTAGAGCATCAGGGATGCCAGTCTCTGGAAACTTCCTTCTTGGAGTTTGTAGTAGACGAGATTATCTTCATTTTGATATATCCTGTCCCACTTGAACTCGTTCCCTTGTGCTCTTTTTGTTTCGCGCAAGTTCGGGTCAATATTAGACCATTTAATTATTAATTGATTTTCCCACTCTTTTCTTTGATCCTCATAAGCGCGTTACCGTGACTTTTAATTTAGGAGCACCAGACCAGTCATTTTCTCGGAACCAACTTGTCATGAATGATCTACTCGAGACGCTCTTCACCCAGGACCTTCGTGTCCCACTCAGACACTCCATTTTGTGCTCCATTTCCTTCGCACAACTTTCGGGTCAATTTAGACCAATTTATTATTTACCGTAAATTGTGATTTAACTTCCAATTTAATTTTCGGGCCCGACATCGGTCCAATCCAGTCGACCCAATATATGGCCCTGGCCTGTTTTGAGCCTACTATGCACGTGCCACTTGCATGCCACCGATCTGATCTCCCTTGTGCTCCCATTCCATCTGTGATTTAATTTGGTTTAAAATTATTATTTCAATTAAATCTTGGCTTCGACTTTGTCCAAACTTGGCCCAACGTCCGACCCAGTTTGGCATGGACCCTACCATGACTGCCCATACATCCCACTGATGTGTCTGCATTTTTTTTCCTAAAAAAAAAAATATATATATATATATATATATTTATATATATATATATATATATATATATATATATATTTATATATATATTTATATATATATATATATATATATATATATATATATATATATATATATATATATATATATATATATATATATATATATGTATATAATGTAACTCTCTCTCTCTCTCCTACTCTCTCACTTGCCACACAAAGAGAAACCCCCTCTATCAGCCGACCTAGCCCCTCACCCCATACTCAACCGACCCCCTCTCTCTTTTCTTCTTCATGTAGTAAAACCCATCTCTATCTCTCTTTCTCTCTCTACTATATTTAATATACACACACACATATATATTAAATATCCCTCTCCTCTCCCATCACTCTCTCTCTACCTACACCACCTCTCCCCTCTCCCATCAGCACCCCCCATGTACCCGAACACACCCCCTTTCTCTCTACTTTCACTTCTCTCTCTCCCTCATTAATATCTTTCATTCTATCTCTCTCCTTTATTTTTTCCACAACACACACACCCCACACCATCAGCACCACTCCTTTCCCCAATGGCCGACACCCCCTCCTTCCCAGCCCGACCACCACAGCCATCTCCCTTCTCCTCCCTCCTCACTTCTTCTTCTTCACTCCTTCTTCTTATTCTAACACTACAACACCACCAACATCTCATGCACCACCACAACCACCTCCATCATCCACCATCACCATCATCATCTTCTACCACCGAACACCACCGCACGCCTCTGCCACCACGGCTGCGCCGCGCGCCACCACGTGGCCGGCGACCACCTCGCGCAACAGCCGCAACAGCGGGCAGCAGCGCAGCGCACGCGGCAGCAGCTGCTACAGCAGCAGCGCGCGCCGCCGCGTGCTCCGCCGCCGGTGAGCCCCTCCCCCGGCCGTGCGCGACCCCGGCGAACTCCCCCGGGCCAGCGCCTCCTTCTCCGGCGCGACGCATAGGCTATTCGTGCGTTTTGAATGGAATCCCGTCGACGCGCGCGCGGGAAAGTTTCAAAAATTGTGTTTCGGGACAGCGACTTCGTGCACGTTTTCTGGGAGATCCGACCGTTGGATCGGCGAACTCCTTGCTCCGTCTCAATCTCGGTTTATACCCCTTCACTTCCCTGAAAGTTTACCCGTTAATTTCGTCGTTTGATACATCAAAACCGGCCACCAAGTTGACGTTTTAATTTGTACTATTTTTGGACAGTTTTGCGACGCCAACTTCGTGGGTTCGTATCTTCGTCATTGCAGCTCCATTTTGCGCGCTACCAGTTCTGGTGCACAGCTGGTATAACCCTCTTCCTGCCCCCTTTAGATTTCATTTCAGTTTGAGCTTGTTAGGTCGGTCGAATTCGACGCCAAAGTTGGCCGTTTAAATTCTTAGTGTTATACTTGTTAAATTCCATTTTTGAACCTGGGACTCCGGATTCAATTTCTGACACCTCCAGTAGACTCGTGGCGTCGTTCTGGCATGTTTTCATATAAAGTTTGCTTGATTTGGAGAACGTGGGCCCTGGTACGCATTTCGGTGCAAAACGGGTCCCACTTTCTGAGTCAACGGGTCATTTTGAGTTCGGCTCATCGGAATCCAATTCCGGATATACCGTTGAGTTCGTATCGTCATTCTGGACTCATTGACATATAATTTGCTAGGTTTTAGTGGACATTGGTTCCGGCACGTATTTCGGTGCAAGTTGGATACCAATATCCGGGTCAGCGGGTCATTTTGAGTTCGGCTCATCGGAATCCAATTCCGGATATACCGTTGAGTTTCTATCGTCATTCTGAACTCGTTGACATATAATTTGCTGAGTTTTGAGGACATTAGCTCCGACACGCTTTTTCGTGCAAATCGGTTTTCAATGTCCTGGTCATCGGACCAATTTGAGATCGGGTCAACGAAATCCAATTCTGAATATACCGTTGAGTTCGTATCGTCATTCTGGATTCGTGGACATATAATTTGTTTGGTTTTGTGCACTTTTATTTCGACACGTTTTTCGGTACAAAGTGTCCAACGGCGGACATCATTTTGGCCCAAAATTACCGTTTTGCCCCTGTGTCCAAATTGGACTTTTGGACAGGCTATTCTAGCTGATTTGACCATTCTGGACACGTTGGTGATATTTATTTTATCATCCGACAACATCTATAGGTTTTCACCCTATTATTATAATCCTTCTTTTTTTGTGGTATTTTGAGATCCGTCGATTCCAGTGATTTCACAATCACTGAAATTGATATGTTGACCCTGAAAATGTTTATAGAGACTAGCTTTGACCCTGTTGACCATGGTTGACTGCTTTGACTGAACGTCGAAGTAGAGTCAATATTTGACCTAGGTTAGACTAGTTTGACCTAGAGTTGACCATAGTTGACTAGAGTTGACCAGTTGATCAAAAGTCAACTGTAAGTCAACCATTGACCCAGTTTGACCTAGTGTGACCTATTTTAACTTAGTTGACTGAGTCTGACCTAGATTGCGTAGCTTATACTATAGAATCAAGCCTAACACTGTTGAACCCTAATTAGCTTATATATATCTTATCTTTAGGTCTGTGGCATCACTCTGAGCATCGACCCCATTTGACAGCTCAGGACCGCAGGCGAGTACATTCACTGATAGTTTTCATTGTCTTGATATCTGCTATATCCGATTCAGTCGTAGTGTCTTACTTGATTCTCAGTCACGATAGTTCACGGACTAGTATATACCGGATTCCTGTCATGAGATGTCATTCTTGGATTTTCTTGGGATACTGGTACTTGCTCGATCTTGTTCTTGTACTTGTATTGACACCGATTCCTGATGTCACGCCCCAGAACCAGAATACTGGAGAGCGGGGGAATGACTCAGCCAGCTACGTATTACGGGTAGATGAATACCGTATAATACGGTCAATGCTGTCTAACCAGACGAGGGGGTGCATACTACATAAAAGTCTTTCTATGGTCACTTCACATCTATTGTCTCAATTATTCAAACAAGAAACAAAAATAGAGAACATGTAAGATAAAGCAGTAAGGCGTCCCAAACACTTAGTCAAAATGTTCTTGAGATCTGGCTTTACAAAACATAGCCAGATGGTATAGTAACATATACACAATTGTTATCAGCTGCAGTCTGACTTAATTACAATTATGTAAAAGTAAGTGCAAGACAATCCGACTAACATGTCGGTGCCAAACGGCTAAGTATAAAGTGAATAACAAAACGAGCGGTGAAGTAAGGGACCCACTCGAGTCCTCCTGCGATCATTCCCCTAGTATTGACCATCTTGGAGGTGGAAGTAAGCTGAGTCCTCGGGAACCGGTTCTAAATCTGGCCATGCAAAACCAGAGAGGTTAGACCTCTAATAGCAAGTACCACAAGGAATGACGATATGAAGGATTAAACCAGTAAGTAAGAGAATATAATAATAGATCTCTGCTTTCCACTAGGATTCACATAACATCACGACACTTCGAACCAACTTTCCAACCAAACAAGGACAGAAGTTGGCCCGTCATGTCCTGACATTCTGATCATCTCAGTTAGGCAACAGAGTAGGTACAGTACACAAACAAATCATCTTGAACGGCCAATCAACTCCTACGACTTGCTATTGTGAGTCCCAAGTTATCCTGGAATTATGCAAATAGGGATCCCTCAGTTCTTACTATGTGCGAGCAAGGCTAGTCTATCCAGTCAATCAATTGCGCCAATCATGTAATTAGACGAGTCCCAGCGGGACGCCCGCCGTTAATATAGCATGTACAATTTAATAATATAAGCAGATTCCGTTTCCTGCCCGTGTGACAGATTTACAGTATCTGTGGGAACCAGTCGGCCTGTCGGGCACTACTAGTCCCAAGAGGGCTGCCATGTAAGAACTCGGGAATCCATTCTCTCCATGCAATCATTATTTTATTTAACTTAATAGTCTCTACGTTGAGTGAAGTCCCATGCCGTGGATCATGGTCATTCAAATAAGTACTTTTGTACGGGGTACGATATGCGCAACTCTACAACGATACCCGTGCGGCTAGGTTGTAGGTCTTACATAGCGTAATGCAACAATCAAATCTAACCACGGAATAATCATGCCTTGACCATAAAGTACACATGCTGTTTTGTAAAATAAATAAATAAATAAATAAATAGTTTGAAGCTTGCATGTGCATGTATGTCAATATTCGGGATCAGCCAGTCGATTACAATAGTTCATAACATGAACGTGTCTCATTCATTCAATTCAATAAGACGACTAGCCAGTCTCTTAGTTCCAACTAGGAACGCATGATCAATTATTAGTCAATGTCACAATCATTATCAATGGTGACAAGGCATGAAAATCAATTAGTATTACATGGGGTCGAGCCTATAACTCCTCAGAGTTAAGTTCTAGTCATACTGGGTATCCATAAGCCAATCAAGACACAAGGCGCATTCCACATAACAATCTGTATCAAAAATATTAACATGCTAAGATTATCGAGTTCATAAAAAGCCGTAAGGATATAATAGGAGAATTATCATGCTACCATTAAATAAATAAATTAGAGAACAAATAGAAACACCCAGGTTAGAAAGTCACGCCAACAAGTCTATGCTAAGGCCAACAAGTCACGCTAAGTTTAGCATGAAGGAGTGTGCGTATAAACAGCATGAGCGTGAAAAGTGATTCACGTTGGCACGCACAGCGTGCACAGCGTGAGCGTGAAAAAGCGTGATAAGAAATCTATGCACGCATAGTGTGAAGGGTAGAAAGAAATTCACGCACACACAGCATGAATGTGAAGGGAAATTCACGCACAGTCTAGTGTGAACTTGATAAGAAATTCACGCACGCACAGCGTGAACGTGAAAAATAATACACGCCCGCACAGGGTGAGCGTGAAAAATAATACACGCATGCACAGGGTGAGCGTGATAAGAAATTCACGCACGCACATAAAGACATGAGCGTGACTAAAATTCACGCAAACACGTAAGGACGTGTGCGTGACTAAAAATTCACGAATACACGTAAAGACGTGTGCGTGACTAGAAATTCACGCAGACACGTAAAGACGTGTGCGTGACTAGAACTCCCGCTAGCACGTAAGAACGTGATTGTAACTCAAAATTCACGCTGGCACGTAAGAACGTGTGCGTGACTGAAAACTCACGCTAAGTTGGGAGATCAAAACCCATGAACAACCGAGAACACAAACACTTAGATCTGGGAGAAACAAGCCAACGAAATCAAAAATACTAAGTACTAAACTCTCTCAGGATCGTGAGAGAAAGAATAATGAACCATAAAAATGGTTCTCCAAGCAAGAAGCAAGATGTACTTGCCTACTGCTACTGCTGGTAGGTAGAGAAGTGATGAGAGGAAGAAGAAGAAGTAATGGAGAAGAATGAGAGTTATGAGGAGAGAGAAGGAGATGGGGGCTTAAATAGGAGGAGTGGTGGTAGGTGGGGGTCCAATGGGTTCATAATGAACCAACTCATCAAACTGAACCAAGCCGAACCTAAAGACTAGCTAAAGCAGAGAATAAAATTGCAGAAAATAAAGTGCAGAAAATAAAATACAGATAATTAATTAACAGAAAATTAAAAAAATTTAAATACAGGATAATACATGATAAATATTAAATAAATACATTCAAGCAATATACGTATTAAAATACGCATTCTGGGAACGGGGAGTGACATCTCTACCCACCTTGAAAAAATTCCGTCCTCGGTATTTCAAATTCAAGCAAGATAGATATATCAGAGCTAAACTAATCCAAGCAATTCTAGTGATCAAGCAATCGTTTTTACCATATCAAAAGCAAGTACTATATATGTAAATTCATCAATCTACGATATCAAGTAGCTCTACCCATAAAGCGATAAGCATGAAAAATTAGGACAATCAAGGTATACAGAAAAAGATATACCTTGTGAGTCAAACAAGTGTGGATACCGTGATCGGATATCATCCTCACGTTCCCACGTTGACTCTCCCAAGGAGTGATGACCCCAAACAACACAGACAAGACTAATTGTTCGGTTCTTGAGTATCTTCTCTCTTCGGTCCAAAATGGACACAGGCTGTTTCTCGTAAGACAGGTTGGTACCAACAACCAGCTCAGAGTGATCGAGGACATGGCTTGGGTCCGATACATACCTACGTAACTGAGATACATGAAACACGTCATGTACCTCTCGTAACGAAGGTGGGAGGGATAAACGATAAGCAACATCGCCTACCCGATCAAGGATAACAAATGGGCCCATGTACCGCGGACTCAATTTCCCGTGAACGCCAAATCTAATGACCCCACGAGTAGGTGAGATCCGCAAGAACACGTGGTCCCCAACAGAAAACTCTAACGGCCTACGATGCTGGTCCACCCAATGACGATGCCGATCCTGCACAACTCGAAGTCGCTCTCTAATTCCCTTAACCACTTCAACTGTCTGAACAATCATTTCCGGGCCTAACATCTTCCTCTCTCCGATATCATCCCATGCAAGCGGTGACCTGCACTTCTTACCATATAGTGCTTCGAATGGCGCCATCTGGATATTGGCTTGATAACTATTGTTGTACGAGAACTCGACTAAGTGTAGGTGACTCTCCCAAGACCCTCCAAAATCTAGAGTGCAAGCTCGCAACATGTCTTCTAAAGTCTGAATCGTTCGTTCTGGTTGCCCATCCGTTTGCGGATGGTAAGACGTGCTAAATATTAACTTGGTACCCAGACTATGATGTAAGCTCTTCCAGAAATATGATGTAAAACGGGTATCTCGATCTGACACAATACTGACAGGGACTCCATGCTGCCTGACTATCTGTTGCATATACAATTCTGCCAACTTTTCTGTAGATTGCCCTACTCTGAAAGAAAAAAAGTGTGCTATCTTTATAAGTCGGTCCACTATCACCCAAATAGCGTCCTTACCACTTGGTGATCTCGGTAAACCGGTCACAAAGTCCATTGTAATATGCTCCCATTTCCATTCCGGAATAGGAAGCGGTTGCAATAACCCAGCTGGCCTCTGTTGTTCTGCCTTCACTTGCTGACATACCAAGCAACGGGAAACAAATCTAGCTATCTCCCTCTTCATTCTGTTCCACCAGAAATGCTGCTTGATATCTTGGTACATCTTGGTCCCTCCTGGGTGAATAGAATACTGAGAACTGTGAGCTTCTGCCATAACCTCCTGTCTGATATCTCCACTAGGCACACATAGATGCGACCCAAACCTAAGTGTACCATCTTCGTGAATTCTCATCTCCTTCCTGAGTCCTGACTCACATTCTGCCCTAAGCTTCTGAATCCTTGGGTCCTGTGCCTGAGCTGCCTTGATCCTGTCTACCAAGTCGGATTGAACTTGTAGACTTGCTAGAACTCCTACATCACTAGGAAGTATAACTTCGATGCCCATCTCTTGAAGGTCTTCTAAGATATGCCTCTGTGTTGTCAACATAAATGCGCCGCCTCTTCTGCTGAGAGCGTCTGCTACCACATTAGCCTTGCCTGGATGATACTGAAGCTCTACGTCATAATCCTTGATCAACTCCAGCCATCTTCTCTGCCTCATGTTTAGTTCCTTCTGAGTAAAGATGTACTTCAGACTTTTATGGTCTGTGTACATGTCCACTCGGTCACCATACAAGTAATGCCTCCATAGCTTCAGAGCAAACACTACTGCCGCTAACTCCAAATCATGAGTTAGGTAATTCTTCTCGTGGTCCCGAAGCTGCCTAGATGCATATGCTATCACCTTCCCATGTTGCATAAGGACACATCCAAGTCCTTTACCTGACACATCACAATATACTGTAAAACCTCCGGGTCCAACTGGCAATGTAAGAATAGGTGCTGATATCAATTTCTGCTTCAAAGTCTCAAATGATGCCTGACATTCTGCCGACCAAACGAATGGTACATCCTTCCGGGTCAAGCGGGTCATGGGTGCTGAAAGCCTCACAAAGTCTGACACAAACCTTCTGTAATATCCTGCCAATCCTAAGAAACTCTGTACATCTGCTACAGTCTTGGGTACTGGCCAACTTTCTACTGCTTCTACCTTCTTGGAATCTACTGCTACTCCAGCTCCTGATATGATGTGACCCAAAAATGAAATATGATCCGACCAAAACTCACACTTGCTGAGCTTGGCATACAACTGGTTCTCTCTCAGAACCTGTAACACTTTCCGGAGGTGGTCTTCATGCTCCTCTTCACTAGCAGAGTATACGAGAATGTCGTCGAGAAACACAACGACAAACTGGTCTAAGTATGGCATAAAGATGCGGTTTATCAAATCCATGAATATCGCTGGAGCATTGGTCAAACCAAACGGCATTACTAAGAATTCATAATGCCCATACTTCGACCTGAATGCTGTCTTGGGAATATCTTCCTTCCGAACCCTCACCTGATGATACCCTGAACGAAGATCTATCTTGGAAAAAACTCTAGCTTTGCTCAACTGATCAAATAAGTCGTCGATCCTGGGTAATGGATACTTGTTCTTCACTGTTGCCGTGTTAAGCTTCCTGTAGTCAATGCACAATCTGGATGACCCATCCTTCTTCCCCACAAGTACCACTTGTGCTGCCTATAGCGACACGCTAGCTTGGATGAACTTCTTCTCCTTCAGTTCCTCTATGTGCTGATATACCTTGGCCTGCTCTGAATCTGCCATTCTGTAAACTCGATCTGATATCGGTTTAGTTCCAGGTGCCAATTCTATACTGAACTCAATATCTCTAACTGGTGGTAGACCTGGAAGTTCTTCAGGAAATACGTCTAGAAATTCTTCAACTACCTTCAGGATCTGAACTTCTTCCATTGCCGTTATTACTCCCTGCTCATGCTGAGTTGCCTCTGATCTGACTAAGGTGAATCTTTTCATGCCTGGAATATCAAAAGATACACTCCCTCTACGATAATCTATTGTCGTGTGACTGTCTTTCAGCCAGTCCATGCCTAAGATAACGTCGAAATTTCCAACAGAAAATTCTATCAACCGGGCAGGTAAAGAATGCCCGCAAACTACAACGCTACATGCTAAACTAACTCTACTAACTCCCACGAGCCCATTACCAGTGAGTATATTCAACCTCCCTGGCAATGCCTCGAACTCCACTCCTAATCGTGTCGTAAATTGTACAGATATAAATGAATGGGATGCTCCCGAATCAAACAATGCTACTGCGGGATATGAGGTGACGAGAATGTTACCTGCCACAACATCTCCCGATGCCAATGCCTCCTCCAAGGACAGAGTGAATGCTTGCCCTCGACCTCCTTGCTGGTTTCTATACTGCGGCCTAGCCTGATGCTGTTGCTGGCCCCTTCCTTGATGATGCTGGGGTGGTCTATGCTGGTGTTGCTGCATCGGCGGCCCCTGCTGCCGAAACATCTGAGCCTGCGGCATAAACGGACGCTGTGCCAATGGCCTTACTGCCACTGCTGGTCCTCGATACTGCCCTGCCCCTGGTGCTGGCAGAGCAGGAAACTGTTGCCCTAGTCCTCCTGACCTCGAATTCATGGGACATGTGGTAACCCGATGGTCTAGATTTCCATATATCAGACAGTCCATTCAATGTCCGACACACATCTCTAGTGTGCCCCATCTTCCCACAATAAGTACAGCCCGCCGGGGGTTGCTGGTTCTTCCTCTGTTGCTGTTGCTGCTGCCTGGGTGGTGGTGCTGATCCTCGTACCGCCACATCGTGGATACGAATGCCAGTGGATGGTGCTATTGTTCGGGGCGCTGCTCCCCCTCCTCCTTCAATCTGACTGTGGGATCTCTTCTGACCCCCAGTCCTTGTCGCAAGCCTCTGAATGGTGATCTCATGCCTTCGAGTTACCGTCAATACTTCGTCAAAAGTTTGGTAATTGTGCCCCTCTATCAATTGTAAAAGTTCAAGATGAAACCCTTACTGAAACCTCATGGCCCTCTGGCTCTCTGTTGCTACCATCTCTGGGGCGAATCTACTCAATCTGCATAACTCCGCTGCATAAGCATCTACAGTCTTGCCGGCCTGCCTGAGGTTGATAAACTTCTGTTGTAGCTCAAACCGTGCCACAACTCTATAGTACTTGGTCTTGAATCTTGCAGTGAAATCGTCCCAAGCCACAGGACGTCTGATGCCCACTTCCTCTGATTCCCACCAATCACGCGCGAGATCCTGAAGTAACAACTTCACTAGATCCACACGTTCTTCTGCCGGTACCTTAGCTGCTATCAGAATAGCCTCAATATTCTTAAGCCATGCATCTGCTGAGATGGCATCCTCCATGCCCTCGAAACGACGGGGGTTGTACTTGCAAAACCTGGCTGATGCTCCTGAATCTGGCCTCGCCCCTCTTTCTAATACCGTCTGTAATCCTTGGTTGAGCAACATATTCTGCTCTTGTAGCTGAGTGTGCATGCGTTGCTGGGCCAACATCTGATGTTGCTGAGTAGCCATCATTCCTCTCATGATCTCCAGAAGGGCTGGTGTGTCCACTTGGGTAGGTGAAACTGTTGGTGGTGGTGGAACATCTGGATACTACGATCCAGCTCCTGCTTCCACTATCACTTCTTCCTGGGTAGCCTCCTGAGGTGAGACTGGCCCTTGTTGCTGACCAACAGGGTCATGTTGCCCATGTTGCCCTTGTTGTTGCTGCCCAGCTCTAACCAATATGGACGAAGTGCCCCTAAGAAAAGGGACAAGAGAACAATCAAACAACCGGACATGAAGGATCAATGAAGTCAAAGGATACCGGAATGTCAAGCAAGGGTTGAGAACAACGAATTATGAGATCAAGGGGGAACACGTGTGATTGAGACATCCTATAAACCAAAACACCCCACAAGTCTGAAATCAGACCTGCATGGGCCACCACTAAAACCTTGTCATGCCCCAGAACCAGAATACTGGAGAGCGGAGGAATGACTCAGCCAGCTACGTATTACGGGTAGATGAATACCGTATAATACGATCAATGCTGTCTAACCAGACGAGGGGGTACATACTACATAAAAGTCTTTCTATGGTCACTTCACATCTATTGTCTCAATCATTCAAACAAGAAACAAAAATAGAGAACATGTAAGATAAAGCAGTAAGGCGTCCCAAATGCTTAGTCAAAATGTTCTTGAGATCTGGCTTTACAAAACATAGCCAGATAGTATAGTAACATATACACAATTGTTATCAGCTGTAGTCTGACTTAATTACAATTATGTAAAAGTAAGTGCAAGACAATTCGACTAACATGTCGGTGCCAAACGGCTAAGTATAAAGTGAATAACAAAATGAGCGGTAAAGTAAGGGGACCCACTCGAGTCCTCCTACGATCATTCTCCTAGTATTGACCATCTTGGAGGTGGAAGTAAGCTGAGTCCTCGGGAACCGGTTCTAAATCTGGCCATGCAAAACCAGAGAGGTTAGACCTCTAATAGCAAGTACCACAAGGAAGGACGATATGAAGGATTAAACCAGTAAGTAAGAGAATATAATAATAGATCTCTGCTTTCCACTAGGATTCACATAACATCACGACACTTCGAACCAACCTTCCAACCAAACAAGGATAGAAGTTGGCCCGTCATGTTCTGACATTCTGATCATCTCAGTTAGGCAACAGAGTAGGTACAGTACACAAATAAATTATCTTGAACGGCCAATCAACTCCTACGGCTTGCTATTATGAGTCCCAAGTTATCCTGGAATTATGCAAATAGGGATCCCTCAGTTCTTACTATGTGCGAGCAAGGCTAGTCTATCCAGTTAATCAATTGCGCCAATCATGTAATTAGACGAGTCCCAGCGGGACGCCCGTCGTTAATATAGCATGTACAATTTAATAATATAAGTAGATACCGTTCCCTGCCCGTGTGACAGATTTACAGTATCTGTGGGAACCAGCCGGCCTGTCGGGCACTACTAGTCCCAAGAGGGCTGCCATGTAAGAACTCGGGAATCCATTCTCTCCATGCAATCATTATTTTATTTAACTTAATAGTCTCTACGTTGAGTGAAGTCCCATGCCGTGGATCATGGTCATTCAAATGAGTACTTTTGTACGGGGTACGATATGTGCAACTCTACAACGATACCCGTGTGGCTAGGTTGTAGGTCTTACATAGCGTAATGCAACAATCAAATCTAACCACGAAATAATCATGCCTTGACCATAAAGTACACATGCTGTTTTGTAAAATAAATAAATAAATAAATAAATAGTTTGAAGCCTGCATGTGCATGTATGTTAATATTCGGGATCAGCCAGTCGATTACAATAGTTCATAACATGAACGTGTCTCATTCATTCAATTCAATAAGACGACTAGCCAGTCTCTTAGTTCCAACTAGGAACGCATGATCAATTATTAGTCAATGTCACAATCATTATCAATGGTGACAAGGCATGAAAATCAATTAGTATTACATGGGGTCGAGCCTATAACTCCTCAGAGTTAAGTTCTAGTCATACTGGGTATCCATAAGCCAATCAAGACACAAGGCGTATTCCACATAACAATCTGTATCAAAAATATTAACATGCTAAGATTATCGAGTTCATAAAAAGGCGTAAGGATATAATAGGAGAATTATCATGCTACCATTAAATAAATAAATTAGAGAACAAATAGAAACACCCAGGTTAGAAAGTCACGCCAACAAGTCTATGCTAAGGCCAACAAGTCACGCTAAGTTTAGCATGAAGGAGTGTGCGTATAAACAACGTGAGCGTGAAAAGTGATTCACGTTGGCACGCACAGCGTGCACAGCGTGAGCGTGAAAAAGCGTGATAAAAAATCTACGCATGCATAGTGTGAAGGGTAGAAAGAAATTTACGCACACACAGCATGAATGTGAAGGGAAATTCACGCACAGTCTAGTGTGAACTTGATAAGAAATTCACGCACGCACAGCGTGAACGTGAAAAATAATACACGCCCGCACAGGGTGAGCGTGAAAAATAATACACGCATGCACAGGGTGAGCGTGATAAGAAATTCACGCACGCACATAAAGACATGAGCGTGACTAAAATTCACGCAAACACGTAAGGACGTGTGCGTGACTAAAAATTCACGCAGACACGTAAAGACGTGTGCGTGACTAGAAATTCATGCAGACACGTAAAGACGTGTGCGTGACTAGAAATTCACGCAGACACGTAAAGACGTGTGTGTGACTAGAACTCACGCTGGCACGTAAGAACGTGAGCGTGACTCAAAATTCACGCTGGCACGTAAGAACGTGTGCGTGACTAAAAACTCACACTAAGTTGAGAGATCAAAACCCATGAACAACCGAGAACACAAACACTTAGATCTGGGAGAAACAAGCCAACGAAATCAAAAATACTAAGTACTAAACTCTCTCAGGATCGTGAGAGGAAGAATAATGAACCATAAAAATGGTTCTCCAAGCAAGAAGCAAGATGTACTTGCCTACTGCTACTGCTGGTAGGTGGAGAAGTGATGAGAGGAAGAAGAAGAAGTAATGGAGAAGAATGAGAGTTATGAGGAGAGAGAAGGAGATGGAGGCTTAAATAGGAGGAGTGGTGGTAGGTGGGGGTCCAATGGGTTCATGATGAACCAACTCATCAAACCGAACCAAGCCGAACCTAAAGACTAGCTAAAGCAGAGAATAAAATTGCAGAAAATAAAGTGCAGAAAATAAAATACAGATAATTAATTAACAGAAAATTAAAGGAATTTAAATACAGGATAATACATGATAAATATTAAATAAATACATTCAAGCAATATACGTATTAAAATACGCATTCTGGGAACGGAGAGTGACACCTGAGAATGAGTAGCTACCTTCTTAGGGAATCTCGTGCCATGACGTGTTATGTTCGGATCCGTATACTACTCGGGGATGGGGAATATTATAGATAGTGTGATCAATGCCCACCTTGAGTTACTACTTGTATCATAGCTATACCCTCACCTCACGATGGCTATAGCCTGACCTGTGCTACTACTTGCTCCATAGCTTACCATCCCGGCCGGGCCGAGTCTACGTACTTGTAGCCGGTCGGCTGGAAGCCTGATCTTGACCAATACCGATCACATTATGCTATAATATTCGAGGCACATTTTATATTTACTTTATCTTATTATATATCTTGTTCTGTTCTACATACAGTACTTCTCACCATGCTATGATTTCAGTTACTCACATGTTTTATATGCCTCTATGATGTACCTTGATTGGAGACTGAGTTCTGCTCGGAAGAAGGGTTACAACCCCGGTCCTTGTTTGGTTTAAGGGTTGTAACTCAGCTTTCGAACGGTTCCCAAGTCTTCATATATCTTTGTCTTGTAGTTCATTATACTGTCTCTTATAGAATTTGTCAATTCAAATGGAACTGCTGTTAGTGCTTGTACTTGCTCATTTTCCTGACAGGATACCGTTGATAATATTTTAGGAGTTGTTATACCATTAGTGGACTTTATGATGTTGCTAGCTGAGGTGGATCTCACTATTCTTCTATGTGAGTTGCCTGGTAGTTATCCATAGTTCGTCTTGTTTTTTCTTCTTTATTTTCCTGTCTTATAATTCATTCTAGTAGTTTCTAGTTGTTCTTGTGCTTTAGTTATCTTTCTTGTCTTATCATCCCTAACTGTTGTTATGTGACTAGAGTATATTTATAGTTGTAGGCCTTCTAGATGTAGTGTATATTTATTGGGTACTAGACAGCGTTCTACCGCCGATACTGCGGCGTAGGCTGGGCGTCGTCTACGTTTTCGTATCCGTATATCCGGGTGCGGGTCATGACAAATCTGCCTCAAAATCATCTGTAATATATCAACGGTATCCTGTCAGGAAAATGAGCTAGTACAAACACTAACAGCAGTTCCATATGAATTGACAAATTCTATAAGAGACAGTATAATAAAATACAAGACAAAATCAACAGGAAATATATATATCAAGATGTGAGTACTGAATAGGACGACAATATATATATATAGGATAACTTGGAAACTATCCGGAAGCGGAGTTACAACCCTTAAACCAAACAAGGACCGGGGTTGTAACCCTTCTCCCGAACAGAACTTAGCCTCCTATGATAAATAAATATAAAAGGTGCCTTGAATTATTAGTACGTTATGTGATCGGCTTGGGAAAATATGATCAGGCTTTCCATCTGACCAGCTATGAACAAGTAAAAAGTACTAGTGTGAAGAATAAGGCCGGTCACTATGGAAAGTTATGAACAAGTAGGGTAAGGCTTTACCCGTCGTGAGGCGAGGGTATAGCTATGAACAAGTAATAAATACGAGTGTATAGAACAAGTAGGAATTTTGACAACACAACCACTAATAACTCCCCATCCCCGAATAGTATAAAGGATCCCGACCTAACACGTTATGACACGGGATTTAAAAGCAGGTGATCAGCCCACTCCCAAGTCCATGTCTATACAAGTACAAGTAACAAGTCGAGTCTTGTACCAATATACCAAGTAATCCGGGAACATCTCATGACAGGATCCGACATATACTAGTCCGTGAACTATCGTGTCTGGAAATCAAGTAAGACACTACAACTTAATCGGATATAGCAGATATCAAGACAATGAAAACTATCAGTGAATGTACTCGCCTGTGGTTCTGAGCTGATAAGGTAAACAGATGCTCAGAGTAATCACGGACCTATAGATGAGATGCCATGAGTCCAAATAGGGTTTAATAATGAAAAAAAAGCTAATCTAGTCATGATATGCAAGTCTAAGTCAAAACTAGGTCAAACCAAGTCACACCAAGCTAAACTAGGTCATACTAGGACAACCAAGGTCAAACAAGGTCACATGAAGTCATCCAAGTCAAATAAGGTCAATTTAGGTCAAGGGTTGACTTACAATTGACTTTTGGTCAAATGGTCAAACCTGGTCAACTCTGGTCAAATCTGGTCAACTCTGGTCAACATTGAGTCAATCCTAGGTCAAACTAGTCAAATGTTGTCTAACTGTTGACTTTCAGTCAACTGGTCAGCTCTGGTTTGGTTTCGGTCAATTCTAGTCACTTATAGGCTAAGTTTGACTCTCGGTTGACTTTTGTTGACTTTTGGTCAAAATGGTCAACCGAAGTCAAAACTAGTCTAGGAGCGATATTTCTGACCATTACCAACCAAGGGAACCAAGTTCTAACCATATCTTAAACTCTAAACTTAATACCTTAGCTTCTAGGTAAATACCTATACTTACCTTTAACAAGGTATTCCCGATACCTTGCCCATTACAAAGGAAACCTCGCTAATACTCAAGATACTAGCCTAGGCTCCTTAAGGTAGCTAGATACTATCCTATCTAGGATTTACCTACCAAGAACTATAGGTTTCCTAGATATCTAGTCCATCTTAGGTTACATGTTGGTCATCTAACCATTACCTTACCATAGCCTACAATACCTTATCCTAAACTTCTAAAATACTAGCTAACCATAACATACCCACAATACTCACTCACCCACTCACATATGGCTCCCATAATACCACATTTATAGACTCTCACCAAGGCTCATACACATATACACATATAGGGCTGATTTCTAAGGCTGAATTGGGACAGCTATAGGGGCTTCAAGTATGTCAAGTGGGGGTTGATACATGGGGGTTAAGTAGACTGGTTTGGGACTGCTTATGGCTGCACATATACTGAACAATTTGGGCTAATAATGCTGATATGGGACTGGAAAATGTAGGCTAAACATGGACTGATTTATGGGTTGATATAGGCTGGTTTATGGACTGTTAAGGACAGGTTTGGGACTTGCTTATGGGCTGAACATAGGCTGAACAAAGGGGCTGCTTTAGGGATTTCCAATGGGACTGTAATGGGCTGGTTTGCACAGCCTATGGGGGCTAAACCATTGGGCTAAACCCCCTCCAATCCTGCTGAAATCAGCAGCTAACAGTCCCCCTTGTGGGGACTGTTCTGACCTGAAATCAGTCCCCCCCTTGTGGGGACTGATACACTGCACTGCAGTGTACAGTGCTGCTGTTACCAGCAGCTCTTCCCTCCCCCATTTCACTCTCTAACTCACTCCTCTATATCCCTCTAATCTCTCACTCTCTCTAACTCTAATTCACTACCCCATCTCTCAATCTCTCTATCACTAATACAAACACACACACACATCAATCCAACATTCCCCCATCCCCTTTCCCTTGCTCGAAATCTTCCCTTACCCACAAACACAAATAAATACACATATTGACACACCATTGTATACATACATATAAATTAGAGAGCCCATATACATTTATATATATATATATTTTTATATATTGACACAATATACATATAACTTTGATATATATATATATATTTTTTTTTTTTTTTTTTTATTGATATATATATATATATATATATATATATATATATATATATATATATATATATATATATATATATATATATATATATATATATATATATATACACACACACACATAGATAAATAAATATGATACAATATGATACATTAGAAAAACACATCTCTAAACAAATAGAAATCTGAGATTTAATCTCTAAATAATCATCCACACTATATATATAAAAACAAGTGTCCAAAAGTAGGATTTTTCCCACTAGGACACAATCCCACACATAGGACACACCTAGAAGTCTCCAAATAGACACGAAATGGACACAAATGGAGACACAACCATGGGAGTCATTCCTATGGGTCTAAAATCATCCTATATGCATGAGGAAATGAAAAGGAGAAGAGATTTATACCTCCCGGTAGATCGAATCTAGGAAAAACCCTCCCGATATGACACCGACACGTAGGAATCCCAAATAGACACGAACGAGCTCCGAATCCTCCCAAACTTGGCTAGCTCCTTCCTTAGCTTGAGTAGAGAAGGAAAGAAGAAGATTGGGTGGAGGAATGAATGGATTTGGTGGAGAAATCAATGGAGGTTTCCTCTAAAATTTTAGGGAAGAACAAGAGAGAGAAATTGAATGGATAATACCAAGTCTCATGCCTATCCCTCCCCCATTGGTGGCCGGCCCAAAAAGGGATGAGGTGTCCCTATTTCTAAGGTCTAAAATACCCCCCCACTAATCTATTCAATTAAAATTAGAAAAGGGTTTAAGTCGAGGCTATTTTAGTCATTCTAAATCTCTAATCTAACCAAACCCTATCCATAAATAATTAGTCTAACCACTAACTAAAATTAATATCATGTGGGCCATGTTTAACTAATGAGTGGGTCCCACTAGAGTCAAAACTATCCCGGGTCCCCGTTACAAGTCGGATTGAGTTGAAATTCGAACCCGACTTAAATAACCCCAAAATAATATTATAAATAAATAAATAATTTTAAAATAATTCTAAAGTAGAAAATGACCAAAATACCCCTGTTCATGAAATCTGGGAGTGACAAATCTATCCACCTAAAAAAAATTTGTCCTCGAAATTAAAACCAAACAATCACCAATGCAAAATATCAAAATAAATCAAAGAGGTCAAATGACCAAAATACCCTTGGGCCAGAAATGATACTAAAAGTATCCTAATCACATGGTTAGGTTCTAGGTCAAACAGTCTCCAGGGTTTCACTAATAAAATATCAAAAATCATAAGTCATGGCTTAAAATTTAAAATGATTAAAATCTGCAAAATCAAAGCATGAATTAAATGACTAAAATTATAAAATTTAAAATTACTCTCAAATAGAAACTGGGTGATATAAGTCTATCCACCTTAAAAGAATCATCCTCAAAAATTAAAACAAAGTAAACACAGAAAAATCATGCAGTTCGATAATCGTATGCGTCTGTCCAACAACATGATACTCAAAATCTCCGTCATGCCAGGGGACAAGGCTACGATAATCACAGAGTCCTCGACTAAGGTACATACCTCTAGAATTATGGTATTTAAAATTTTTGCATTGCTGCATGCTTGGCAGCGAAAACCTTAAATTCCTACACCTGAGAAATACGACCATAATCCGACTATATGTCCTCACTATGCCTGCTAGCATGACCCTAAAGATTCTAAAATCTCATAATCGAGGCAACCTAGCTCATATGACTTATCTCAAAAGAATATCACATCACAAGAACAAAATTTTATCAAACGATCCAGGAACAGATAGAATCGAATTTCAAAACAGTTTATAAGAAGGCAAATACGGAAAGGAGATCGAAAGATTGGAACCTGCTATCTGCTCTGCTACTGCCTGAGTGGGCTCAACTGTCATGGCAAAAGCACGCCCCTGCTGGCCTCCTCTAGCCTGCTGTACTCTATTCTGGGCTGCCTGTCTGGCTGCACGGGCAGTACAGTTCTTCATCTGGTGGTCTGGAGCTCCACAGAATAAACAAACTCCCAGCCTCATCCTACAAAACTCCCGGGTGTGCCCCATCTTCTTACAGAAGGCACACTGGATGGCCTGCCTCTGGCCCTGTCCCTGGTGCTGCTGGGTACGTCCTGGTGCCTGCTAAAACTGTAACTGAGGCTGCTGCTAAAACTACCTCTGCTGGAAATGAGGGTGCTTCGCCGGTCCCGCACTCGAGCTCGCTCCAAGAACGTCGCTGCCCCTCTTCGGCTTGAGGCCGAAGTCCTCCTCTGCAATCTGCGCCTCCATCAGGATCTGTTCGAAGGTCGCATCGCGTCGCCCCGAGGTACAAGTACGAACTACATGAATAAGACCCCTTCGGAACTTGCGGGCCTTGTACCCCTCATCCTGGATGAGACCGGGTGCAAACCTACACAGGCGAAACTCTGCTGTATACTCGTCTACCGACGAGTTCCCCTACACCAACCCGATGAATTGTCCCTCCAAAGCTGTCAAAGCCACATCGGGGTAGAACTTCTCCTTAAAGAGCCTCCTGAAGCTCTCCCAAGTCAAAGCCCTCACCGACGCACGAGGATCCGTACGAAACCAAGTCAGCGCTATATCAAAAAACTGGCTCGCTATAGACGTCACCCAAAGCCCTTTCGGGACCTCTGCGAACTCCAGGCTCCGCTGGACATCCTCCAACCAGTCATCCGCATATAGGATACCCTCGGTACCCTTGAACTCCCTCGGTTTCATCTTCCTGAAATCTAGGTGCGTGCCAGGCCTCTCCTGACCCTGCTGCTGAACTGGGGCACCCTGAACTGTACCCGGTACAACCCTCTCTACTGCAGCCATCGCCAGCTGGTGTGAGTTCTCCATGCTCTGTCGCAACACCTCTGTCTGCATGCTCTGGGTCTGCAACATCTGCTGCAGAAGGGCCATCATCTCCTGAGTATCAGTCTGTAGCGGAGGCGGCGATGGAAGAGTATCAGGAATAACTATGGACGGTCCCGCTGCTGGAGGTGGAAGACCTCCTGGAACCGTCGCTACTACTCCCGCCTGAAGGGCAGGAACTGAGGCTGCTTCTCTCTCTACTGCTACTCCCATAACCGGAGGTGGAAGTCCTACTAGATCGGACCTCTCTGGAACTGCACTAGGCCCTGCTGCCTGAGAACGAGTCACTGTCATCCTGAAGATGAATTGAACCCAAGAGATCACAAGATAAGTTATTTTTAAAGGAGGACAATTGAATTCAATGCAAAAGAGTTGTCATGGTAATCAAAAGATTATAATTTTTCTAAAATGTGATTGAGTAACTCCTATCATATCCTAGATCCAATGTCCTAGTCGCAGGCTCGTAATTAGTACTCTAAATCGAGCACAATTACGAGATCGTACTAATTACGACACTTGCCTGCATGGGCCACCACAAAAATGTGTCACGATCCGCATCCTGATTAGGGGCACGAGTACGTGGTTACGTCCAGCCTACGCCGCATAATCGGTGGTAGAACGCTATATAGGTCATCTATAAATACTACAACTAAACAGTATATAGGTACCTGTACAGTATATACACTCCGAATGGAGGTGACATAGCAATACAGTCTCAATCACAAAATAAAACTAAGGTAGATAGCACGGAAAGGAAATATGATAGATGAAAGCAGAAAATAGGTTCGAGATCCACACAAGCCCAAAGCTATATGCAACACCACAGAGTCACAGAAATATAGTATAAAAATCTACAGTCTGAAAAGTACTAGCTGGCTCATAGACCAGGCAAACCTAACTAAGCTACACTACTCTGGGTGAGCAAAGTCTAGTGGCTCTACTAACAAGCCACGATCCAGGTCTACTCCATCAGACTCGACCCCATAATAGGTCGGGCAATCGACCTCAGAATCGTCTGTAATATATCAGCGATATCATGTCAGAAAAATGAGCAAGTACAAACACTAACAGCAGTTCCATATGAATTGACAAATTCTATAAGAGACATTATAATAAAATACAAGACAAAATCAATAGGAAATATATATATCAAGATGTGAATACTGAATAGGACGACAATATATATATATATAGGATGACTTGGGAACTATCCGAAAGCCGAGTTATAACCCTTAAACCAAACAAGGACCGGGGTTGTAACCCTTCTCCCGAACAGAACTTAGCCTCCTATGATAAATAAATATAAAAGTTGCCTTGAATTATTAGTACGTTATGTGATCGGCTTGGGAAAATATGATCAGGCTTTCCATCTGACCGACTATGAACAAGTAAAAAGTACTAGTGTGAAGAATAAGGCCGATCACCATAGAAAGTTATGAACAAGTAGGGTAAGGCTTTACCCGTCGTGAGACGAGGGTATAGCTATGAACAAGTAATAAATACGAGTGTATAGAACAAGTTGGAATTTTGATCACACAACCACTAATAACTCTCCATCCCCGAATAGTATAAAGGATCCGGACATAACACGTCATGACACGGGATTTAAAAGCAGGTGATCAGCCCACTCCCAAGTCCATGTCTATACAAGTACAAGTAACAAGTCGAGTCTTGTACCAATATACCAAGTAATCCGGGAACAATATCTCATGACAGGATCCGACATATACTAGTCCGTGAACTATCGTGTCTGGAAATCAAGTACGATACTACAACTGAATCGGATATAGCAGATATCAAGACAATAAAAACTATTAGCAAATGTACTCGCCTGTGGTCCTGAGCTGATAAGGTGAACAGATGCTCAGAGTAATCACAGACCTATAGATGAGATGCCATGAGTCCAAATAGGGTTTAATAATGAAAGAAAAGCTAATCTAGTCATGATATGCTAGTCTAAGTCAAAACTAGGTCAAACCAAGTCACACCAAGCTAAACTAGGTCATACTAGGACAACCAAGGTCAAACAAGGTCACATGAAGTCAATCCAAGTCAAACTAGGTCAATCTGGGTCAAGGGTTGACTTAAAGTTGACTTTTGGTCAACTGGTCAACCCTGGTCAACTCTGGTCAACTTTGGTCAACTCTGGTCAACTCTGGTCAACTCTGGTCAACACTGAGTCAACCCTAGGTCAAACTAGTCAAATGTTGTCCAACTGTTGATTTTCAGTCAACTGGTCAGCTCTGGTTTGGTTTCGGTCAATTCTAGTCACTTATAGGCTAAGTTTGACTCTCGGTTGACTTTTGTTGACTTTTGGCCAAAATGGTCAATCGAAGTCAAAACTAGTCTAGGAGCGCTATTTCTGACCATTACCAACCAAGGAACCAATTTCTAACCATATCTTAAACTCTAAACTTAATACCTTAGCTTCTAGGTAAATACCTATACTTACCCTTAACAAGGTATTCCCGTTACCTTGCCCATTACAAAGGAAACCTCGCTAATACTCAAGATACTAGCCTAGGCTCCTTAGGGTAGCTAGATACTATCCTATCTAGGGTTTACCTACCAAGAACTATAGATTTCCTAGATATCAAGTCCATCTTAGGTTACATGTTGGTCATCTAACCATTACGTTACCATAGCCTACAGTACCTTATCCTAAATTTCTAAAATACTAGCTAACCATAACATACCCACAATACTCACTCACCTACTCACATATGACTCCCATAATACCACACTTATAGACTCTCACCTAGGCTCATACACATATAGGGCTGATTTCTAAGGCTGAATTGGGACAGCTATAGGGGCTTCAAGTATGTCAGGTGGGGGTTGATACATGGGGGTTAAGTAGACTGGTTTGGGACTGCTTATGGCTGCACATATGTTGAACAATTTGGGCTAATAAGGCTGATATGGGACTGGAAAATGTAGGCTAATCATGGACTGATTTATGGGTTGATATAGGCTGGTTTATGGACTGTTAAGGACAGGTTTGGGACTTGCTTATAGGCTGAACACAGGCGGAACAAAGGGGCTGCTTTAGGGACTAGAAATGGGACTGTAATGGGCTGGTTTGCACAGCCTATGGGGTCTAAACCATTGGGCTAAACCCCCTCCAATCCTGCAGAAATCAGCAGCTAACATTCCCCCTTGTGGGGACTGTTCTGACCTGAAATCAGTCCCCCCTTGTGGGGACTGATACACTATACTGCAGTGTACAGTACTGCTGTTACCAGCAGCTCTCTCCTCCCCCATTTTACTCTCTAACTCACTCCTCTATATCCCTCTAATCTGTCACTCTCTCTAACTCTAATTCACGACCCCATCTCTCAATCTCTCTATCAATAATACAAACACACACACATCAATCCAACATTCCCTTATCCCCTTCTCCTTGCTCGAAATTTCCTCACCCACCACACAACAAATAAATACACATATTGACACACCATTGGATATACTAGAAAGGAGAGGAGCCCATAGACGGGATAGAGAGAGAAGAGGAGGGGTGGAGAGAGGGACACAAGAGACAGAGAAACAGGGAGAGAGAGAGAGGAGAGGGGGGGGAGAACAGGGAGAGAGAGAGAGAGAGAGAGAGAGAGAGAGAGAGAGATGAGAGAGAGAGAGAAGAGAGAGAGGAGAGAGAGAGAGAGAGAGGCGGGAGAGAGAGAGAGAGAGGCGAGAGAGAGAGAGAGAGAAGAGAGGAGAGAGAGAGAGAGGAGAGAGAGAGATAGAGAGAGAGAGAGAGAGAGAGAGAGAGGTAGAGAGGAGAGAGAGAGAGAGATAGAGAGAGAGATAGAGAAAAGAGAGAGAGAGAGAGAGAGAGAGAGATAGAGAGAGAGAGAGAGATAGAGATGAGATATATATATAGATGATCGAGATATAGAGAGAGATAAATATAGAGAGATAGAGAGAGATATATATATAGATATAGATATATATATATATATATATATATATATATTAATATATATATATATATATATATATTATACACATAGATAAATATATATGATACAATATGATACAAAAACACATCTCAAACAAATAGAAATCTGAGATTTAATCTCTAAATAATCATCCACACTATATATAAAAACAAGTGTCCAAAAGTAGAATTTTTCCCACTAGGACACAATCCCAGACATAGGACACACTAGAAGTCTCCAAATGGACACGAAATGGGCACAAATGGAGACACAACCATGGGGGTCATTCCTATGGGTCTAAAATCATCCTATATGCATGAGGAAATGAAAAGGAGAAGAGATTTATACCTCCCGGTAGATCGAATATAGAAAAAACTCTTCCGATACGACACCGACACGTAGGAATCCCAAATGGACACGAACGAGCTCCGAATCCTCCCAAACTTGGCTAGCTCCTTCCTTAGCTTGAGTAGAGAAGAAAAGAAGAAGATTGGGTGGAGGAATGAATGGATTTGGTGGAGAAATCAATGGAGGTTCTTCTCTAAAATTTTAGGAAAGAACAAGAGAGAGAAATTGAATGGATAATACCAAGTCTCATGCCTATCCCTCCCCCATAGGTGGCCGGCCCAAAAAGGGATGAGGTGTCCCTATTTCTATGGTCTAAAATACCCCCCACTAATCTATTCAATTAAAATTAGAAAAGGGTTTAAGTCGAGGCTATTTTAGTCATTCTAAATCTCTAATCTAACCAAACCCTATCCATAAATAATTAGTCTAACCACTAACTAAAATTAATATCATGTGGGCCATGTCTAACTAATGAGTGGGTCCAACTAGAGTTAAATCTATTCCGGGTCCCCGTTATAAGTCGGATTGAGTTAAAATTCGAACCCGACTCAAATAACCCCAAATAATATCATAAATAAATAAATAATTTCAAAATAATTCTAAAGTGAAAAAATAACCAAAATACCCCTATTTATGAAAACTGGGGGTGACACAGGTGCCAATTCTATACTGAACTCAATATCTCTAATGGGTGGTAGACCTGGGAGTTCCTAAGGAAACACGTCAATAAACTCTTTAACTATCTTCGGAATTTGAACTTCTTCCATTGCCGCTACTATTCTTCTTCTTGTTGAGTTGCCACTGATCTGACTAAGGTAAATCGCTCCATGCCTGGAATATTAAAAGATACACTCCCTCTACGGTAATCTATTGTGGCACAACTATCTTTCAGCCTGTCCATGCCTAGGATAACGTCGAAATTTCTCATAGAAAATTCTATTAACCTGGCAGGTAAGGAACGCCCGCATACTACAACTCTACATGCTAGAATAACTCTACTAACTCCTACGAGCCCATTACCAGTGAGTATATTCAACCTCCCTGGCAATACCTCGAATTCTATTCCTAGTCGTGTCGCAAATTGTGTAGATATAAATGAGTGGGATGCTCTTGAATCAAACAATCCTACTGCGGGATATAAGGCGACGAGAATGTTACTTGCCACAACATCTTCCGATGCCAATGCCTCTTCCAAGGACAGATTGAACGCCTACCCTCTGCCTTCTTGTTGGTTCCAATGCTGCGGCCTAGCCTGGTGCTGCTGCTGGCCCCTGCCTTGGTGATGCTGGGGTGGTCTTTGTTGTTGCTGCTGCATCGATGGTCCTTACTGCCGAAATATCTGAGCCTGTGACATCAACGGACGTTGTGCCAACGGTCTCACTGCTACCGCTAGTCCTCCTGACCATGAACTCATGGGATAGGTGGAAACCCAATGATCTGGACTTCCATATATCAAACACTGTCCGTTCAATGCCCGACACACCTCTCTAGTGTGCCCTGCCTTCCCACAATAAGTGCAGCCCGTTGGGGGTTGCTGGTTCTTCCTCTGTCGCTGTTGTTGCCTTGCTGGTGGTGTGGCCCTCGTATTGCCACATCGTGAAAGCAAATGCCAGGGGTTGTTGTAATTTGGGGTGCTGCTCTCCCTCCTCCTTCAATCTGATTGTGAGATCTCTTCTGACCTCCAGTCCTAGATGTGATGCTCTGGATGGTGATCTCATGCCTCCGGGTTACCGTTAATACCTCATCGAAAGTTTGGTAGTTGTGCCCCTCTATCAATTGCAAGAGTTCAAGATGAAACCCTTGCTAAAACCTCACAGCCCTTTGGCTCTTCGTTGCTACCATCTCCGGGGCGAACCTACTCAGTCTGCAGAACTCTGCTGCATAAGCATCCACTGTCTTGCCAGCCCGCTTGAGGTTGATAAACTTATGTTGTAGCTCGAACTGTGCCACAACTCCATAGTACTTTATCTTGAACCTCGCAGTAAAATTGTCCCAAGCAATAGGACGTCTGATGCCCACTTCTTCTGATTCCCACCAATCACATGCGAGGTCCTGAAGCAACAGTTTCACTAGATCCACACGTTTTTTCGTCGGTACCTTAGCCGCTGTCAGAATAGCCTCGATGTCCTTAAGCCATGCATCCGCTGAAATGGCATCTTCCGTGCCCTCGAAACGGCGGGGGTTGTACTTGCAAAATTTGGTTGACGTCTCTGAATCAGTCCTCACTCCCCTTTCCAAAGACGTTTGCAACCCTTGGTTGAGCAATACATTCTGCTCTTGCAGATGAGTGTGCATGTATTGCTGGGTCAACATCGGATGTTGTTGAGTAGCCATCATCCCTCTTATGATTTCCAGAAGGGCTGGTGTGTCTACTGCCATAGGGCTAGGTGGAACTGTTGGTAGTGTTGGAACCTCCGGATACAGCGGTCCAGCTGTTGGTTCCACTATCACCTCTTTTTGGATGTTCTCTTGAGGTAGTACTGGCCCTTGTTGTTGCTATCCAGCTCTGACAGATGCGGACGAAGTGCCCCTAAGAAAAGTGACAAAAAAAACAATCAAACGATCGGACATGAAAGATCAATGAAGTCAATGGATATTGGAATGTCAAGCTAGGGTCGAGAATAACGAATCATGAGATCAAGGGGAAACATGTGTGATTGAGACATCCTATAAATTAAAACACCCCACAAGTCTGAAATCAGACCTGCATGGGGCCACCATTAAAACCTTGTCACGTCCCAGAATCGGAATACCGGAGAGCGGGAGAATGACTCAGCCAGCTACGTATTACGGGTAGATGAATATCGTATAATACGATCAATGCTGTCTAACGACGAGGGGGTGCATACTACATGAAAGTCTCACTATGGTCACTCAACATCTATTGTCTCAATCATTCAAACAAGAAGCAATAATAGAAAACATGTAAGATAAAGCAGTAAGGCGTCCCAAACGCTCAATCAAAACGTTCTCGAGATCGGGCTGTACAAAACATAGCCAAATAGTATAACAAGGTATACACAATTATTATCAGCTGCAGTCTGACTTAGTTACAAAAAGTAAGTACAAGACTATCCGACTAACATGTCGGTGCCAAACGGCAAAATATAAAGTAAGTAGTAAAATGAGCAGGGAAGTAAGAAACCCACCCGTGTCCTCCTGCAATCATCGCTCTAGTATTGACCATCTTGGAGGTAGAAGTAAGCTGAGTCCTCGGAAAATGGCTCTAAATCTGGCCATGTAAGACTAGAGGGGTTAGACCTCTAATAGCAAGTACCGCAAGGAAGCATGATAAGAGAAACTAGAACCAGTGATAAGAGTTAAGAATATGATAAATAGATCTCTGCTTGCTACTGGGGTTCGCACAACATCACGATACTTCAAGCCAACTTTCCAACCAAACAAGGACAAAAGTTGACCCATCATGTCCTGACATTCTGCTCATCTCATAGTTAACAGAGTAGGTACAGTACACAAACAAATCAATTTAAACGGCAATACAACTACTACGGCTTGCTAACTGTAAGTTCCAAGTTGTCTTGGAAACATGCAATAAGAGATTCCTCAGTTCTTACTATGTATAAGCAAGGCTAGTCTATCCAATAATCAATTGTGCCAATCATGAATTAGACGAGTCCCAGCGAGACGTCTGTCATCAGTATATATAACAGTATAAGCAGATACCACTTCCTGTCCGTGTGGCAGATTTACAATATCTATGGAACCAGCCGGCATGTCGGGGCACTAATTATCCCAAAGATGGCTGCCATGTAAGAACTCGAGAATCCATTCTCTCCATGTAATCGTTATTTTATTTAGCTTAATAGTCCCTATGTTGATTGAAATCTCATGCCGTGAATCATTATCATTCAGAATGAGTACTTCCGTACAGAGTACGATATGCACAACTCTACAACGATGTCCGTGCGGTTAGGTTGTAGGTCTTATATAGCGTAATGCAACAATTAAACCTAGCCACGGAATAATTATGCCTTGACTGTAAGATACACATGCTGCTTTTGCAAAAATGAAAGTCAACATGTGTTCATATGCCAATGTTCGGATCGGCTAGTCGATCGCAATGGTTCATGGTTCATACATGAACGTGTCTCATTCAATTCAATAAGACGACTAGCCAGTCTCTTAGTTCCAACTAGGAACGCATGATCAATCATTACTCAAGGTAACAATCAATGTTAATTCGGGACAAGAAACAGTCCAAAGGTGGCAGTAGATGGATGCCCATCTATGCGGCCAGAGTAAGTCAGGATCCCATGCGGCCAGAGTAAGTCAGGATCCTATGCAGCATGCGGCCAGGGGGGACAGGGGCCACACGACAGGAGCCAAACGGCCATGCAGCATGCGGCCAGGGGAAGTCATAAGGCTTATGCGGCTAGGCTAGGGGTAGCCATGCGGCACGGTCAAACCAGGATCCCATGCGGCAGTAGATGGATGCCCATCTATGCGACAGGGTCAAATCAAAGCCATGTGGCTAGGGGGACAGTCGCATGAAAACTGGATGCCTATACGACCAAAATGGAGCCGCATGAAGACTGGATGCCTATGCGGCTAAAACGGAGCCGTATGAAGACTAGATGCCTATGCGGCCAAAACGGATCCGCATGAAGACTGAATGCCTATGCGGCCAAAACGGAGCCACATGAAGACTGGATGCAGCAAGCACTATTCTTTTTCTCCAACTCTACCGAGAAGAAGAACCTGAAAAGTTGAGGGTTCCCAGACTTCCCAACCTAACAATCCAAGCCCAAATATGGACTTCCATAGGTCAAAATAGGGTAGAATGAAATTCTTTCCAACATAGAACAACTAGATTTTTAAAACAAAGAAGTTTGATAGGTCAAAACTAAGAAAAACCGAAAGTAACATAAACTTAGATCTACAAACATACACCAATGAAAACCAAAAACTCCAAGTTCTAAAGAGACTTGAAATCAAGTAAGAAAGAGAATGGAACAAGATCCATCATGAAGCAAGTTGTACTTGCCTAAGCTTCTAGGTTGGTGGGGGAGTAATTGAGGATGAAGAAGAAGTAAATGAGAGTAATGAAGAGAGAAAAATAAAGGGGGATAAATATCAAGCCAAGTCCAAATCTCCACCGTCCATTCCTTCCTACAAGATCTAGGCCATCCACCCCTTATCATGAGGAACCCAGCTAAACCATGTGCTGAAGCAAAAACAGAAAATTAACTAGCATGAAATTACAGAATAAATTAAAGAAATTAAATACAGAACAAATGCATGATAAATATTGAATAAATACATTCAAGCAGTACATATTTTAAAATACGTAATCAGGGAATGGGGAGTGACATAGCACAACACTACAAAGGAGCATAGTACTCCATGCTACAGTAGGGTGACACCATATGAGGTACCTAGTGAGGGTAAAGTCTCGGCTTCGGGTCAAGTCACAGCGACATAACACCGCATATAGGCAAGTGAGCCTAATGCTGCAGAATAAAGAGTAGTAAGCAGCACTACAAAAAGGTTGGGTCTCTTGTTACAGTGGTGTGACACCACATGTGACAGTGCCTCGGCTTTGTAAGCCATGTCACGGCGACGTAACACTGTAAGGAAGCGAAAGGCTTCATGCTGGGTAGTTTGGCACTACAAAGAGGTTGGTCCCCATACTATAAGTGGTATGACACCACATGAGGCAGTGCCTCGGATTTGGGCCATGTCATTGCGACATAGCACCGCAAGGAAGCGAAAGGCTTCATGTCAAAACTTTTTAAAAGAACTAACCTAGAGTGCATGGATAGAGATGTAGGCCGTCTCTTGAGGGAAACCTTGTAGACATCCAATATACATACACCGAAACCAGGCTGACACAAGGCCTTTAATGTACAGCCAGAAGCACAGCTGATGTCATTGTGTTGGTGGAAATAATTACAGCTATGATGCAGAATTCAAGGCTTAGTTCATTCTTGTATCATACTTTTGTTTGAACCATGTGGGAAGATTCAAGTCGAAGCGACATCTGTCCTTATGCATAATGGACAGTCACTGTGGGGAACGCTCAACCCATATATCAAAATATGTGAGAATTGTTGGTATTTTTTTCTTTAGACTAAGAAACATAGTCTCACATCGACTACACCAAATGATGAGTATCTCAATATAGTACTTTGCTTGTGTTGAGGTATGCATATGAGGTGTGATAGGGCACAAGTGGGTGCCATGTGAGAGTATTTTTCTAGAAGAAAAAATGATTAATTCCAACAAGGAAGCAAGTTGACTTTTGACGTTCGGACTCAGACTCTGACACGGACTCCAGGATGCTTCGTGTATGCACTGGCATGTGTTCGGGGGTAGGCGTGGACTGGTACTCGACTATGCTGATTGTGGGATGATCTAAAATATCAAACTATATTTTTGAGTATTGATATTTTAGTCCCACATCGGATAGAAAAATGGTGAAGTCTCACAACACTCTATAAATAGAGCCCCCGGTCTCCTTTGTGAGATGCACAAATTTTTTTTTGCATAGGGGGTCCGTTGAGTCCAGGGAGCTCGTTCGAGTCACAAAAAGTTGACTAATGAACGTTTCAGAAGTTTTATGAAACTTGCTGGTTCCTGCGAGCAGATCATGGACGAATCTTCCTTTGAGCAACGGTGGTCTTCATCACCACAGCAAGAATAATAATTTATTAATTATTATTTCTTCTTCTCCTTCTTGGTGGACTGCAAAATATTTTGGAGAGGAAACTTGTTTGTCGTAATCTCCAAAATCATAAAACTCAGTTCAGGCACTTTGCTAGAGCGAACTCGTTCGCAGGAATCTCGAAGAGTGCTGTAATTCAGTTCAGAGAAAATTAGGAGAGCAAATTCATTTGTAAGTATTCTTCGAAATTCTATAGAGTCAGAACAGAAAACAAATATATTTACACGTGGATCTCTGCGTCTAAAAATTGCTATAACAGAATAGAGAACAAATTTATTTGCAAGTAGCTCTAAATTCTATTCGTTCTTCTTTCTAAATCTGTTTCGCAAAAACATAAGCTTCAAACTCATGTTGACGTTGTTCATCAGCTGTATTGCTGCTGTACCACCACTAAATTCAAGTGGTAGACATGGGAATTTGTGATGGTTGAGTGTCGGTGCTGAAGTAGGAGAAATTTTTCTAGTGGTAGACATGGGAATTTGTAATGGTTGTTGGTTGAGTGTCGGTGCTGAAGTAGGAGAAAATTTTCAAGTAAATTTGAGCATGGGAACATTGCTAATATGCACATGTGGACTTTGATAAATCAATTGGTATATGACAACACCGGCCCAGGACAGTCAAAGCTGTTTCCACCCTCGTAAAACAAAGACTCGAAGCATGTCTTTTTCTCTCTCTTTCTGTGGGACTCGCACCCTTATCACTTATCCCTCCTCTGATCATTAATCCTTTACTACAACCTTTATTCCTTTACAATGGCCACTTACAAGCACCTCCTCCTCCTCCTCTTGATCACCGCCACATGCGCGCAATTGCCCGGCAGATGGCAAACCCTGCTCGAGTCGGCCGGCATCGCCTCCATGCACACCGCCGTGACCCGCTTTGGCACCGTCGTCCTCCTCGACCGCACCGAGATCGGCCCCTCCAACCTCACTTTCCCCGACCGCCAATGCGGCCCGAGGCACGACTGCACCGCGCATTCCGCGCTCTTCGACCCGGCTACCAACGTCCTCCGCCCCCTCACCATCGCCACTGACACCTGGTGCTCCTCCGGCCAGTTTCTCCCCGACGGCACCCTCCTCCAGACCGGAGGTGACATGGCCGGCATAAAAAAGATGCGTACATTCTCCCCCTGCGGCGTCGACGGCGCCTGCGACTGGCTGGAGCTCAAATCTATCTCACTTACCACTGGCAGATGGTATTATATTTAATATTATATATAGATATATACTACTTGTTTCTTTTTTATATATATATATATATATATATATATATATATATATATATATATATATATATATATATATATATATATGTTTCGATCGACGGAATGAAGTAACTCTTGTGCTGTTAATTTCAGGTACGCCACCAACCAAATCCTACCGAATGGTACGGTCATCATAGTCGGCGGTCGCGCCGCTCATTCGGTGGAGTTCTATCCTCCATCTGCCACCGTGCCGATACGCGACTTCCCTTTCCTCGCGGCCACCGAAGACCCACAGCTGGACAACCTCTACCCGTACGTACACCTTTTACCCGACGGCAATCTCTTCGTCTTCGCCAACACCAAGTCCATTCTCTACGACTTCGACTCCGGCGCAACTCTCCGTGCCTACCCGGACCTTGGGACCGGCCCATGGACCTACCCCTCGGCCGGCTCCTCGGTCATGCTCGCACTCAACCCAGAAGACGGCTACTCCAAGGCCGTGATTGTGATCTGCGGAGGTACTAGCTACGGGGTGTTCTTCAAGCAGGATGTCGACTTCCCGGCCAGGACTACTTGCGGCCGGATTGTCGCTACCGACCCGGACCCGTCCTGGGCGACGGAGGACATGCCGATGCCGAGAGTCATGGGAGATATGGTGATGCTACCCACAGGAGAGACACTGATCATAAACGGCGCAATGTCCGGTTCCCAAGGGTTCGAAGGGGCGAACAACCCTTGCCAGAACCCGGTCCTCTATCGCCCCAACCAACCGGACGGGCTACGGTTCATGACGCTCACCCCAACCGACGTCCCTCGAATGTACCACTCCACAGCCAATTTGTTGGCCGACGGACGCGTCTTGGTGGCTGGTAGCAACCCGCACTACTTCTACAAGTTCTACAACGTGTCGTTCCCGACCGAGCTGAGGCTCGAAGCGTTCTCACCCGAGTACCTAGACGACGACAAGGCGAACATAAGGCCTACCATCGAGATGGCTCCCGACGAGATCCGACACGGGGCAGAGTTCGACATCGAGGTGACGACCGAGCTGTCTTTGGTGGGCATAGTGGAGTTGAATCTGGCAAGCGCGCCCTTCGCGACGCATTCTTTCTCACAGGGGCAGAGGTTGGTGCGGCTTGAGGTGACGCCTCCGTCGATGCTGGTCGAAGGAGGAGGGGCCAACCGGGAACCGTATCGGTATCGTATCGGATGCAAGGCGCCGCCGAACGGGAATGTGGCGCCGCCGGGGTACTACATGGCCTTTGCAGTGAATAATGGCGTGCCTAGTGTTGCCAAGTGGGTGCACTTGGTGCTTTAGGATGAAGGCCAAGGGGACAACTATGGCTTGAACTTTGTTAAATTGTACATCAAAAATCATTGCAGGAATAAGGAATTTGCATTGATCTGGTTTTGGTGGGAGATGGCATCCAAGGGGTGAGCGTCGGTATAATCGGTCGGTATTTGGTCGAACTTTTTAATACTTTTTTAAATCGGTATCTAAAAAATCAATACCAATATCGTATCATTTAGAATCTATTTTTTCGGTTTCGGTTAAATCGGTATTCGATCGGTTTTGGTTCGGTATCGGTATTTTACCAATTAACATTTGATCAATCAACACATTTAATATTTTAGAACCTCTTAACCTAATTTTTATTTTTTTTACTTTTTTGGAAGCATTAAATTTTAAACCCAAGTCTCTATCAACCAAACAATTAGTCAAAATTATGAGAACAATATGTAGCAAGTCGCAAACACCTAAAATGAGCTTAAAAGATCAAACACAATCACTAAGTTTAATCTTTAGTATAAGTTTAACTAACCAAAATTTACTTCTCTATGAGCACACAAAAACATAAGCTCAAAAGATCAAAAACTCAATTCTTAGCATTCTTAAAATAACTTCAAGTCCACTAAAGTCAATTTTAAGTTCTAAGAAACTGACCAAAACAAAGATAAAATAAAAATTAATAGTATAAATTAATCACGAACAACAGTATATATATATATATATATATATATATATATATATATATATATATATATATATATATATATATATATATATGGAATCGATTCGGTTCGGTATTTTCGGTATGATATTACACTCAAATCGCTACCACTACCATTATACCATATTTTAGTCTGTTCGACAATTCGATATTGGTACATATTTTCGGTTCGATTTTTTGGGATATTTTTAATCGATATTCGATCGATTTCGGTATTGGTCGGTATTTGCTCATCCCTAACTGGAGTAAGCATGTTACCTCTTAATGATTAACAATTATGCTATTTGGCTCCCAAAGATTTTGGATAATGTATCTTCTATTATGTGGCATCTGATATGACAACTGACATGCCAACTGACATATCATATTTTAACACAAAAAATTAATTATCCTAAATTTTTTATTGTTAATGTTAATGTTAATGCTAATTTTAATTTATTATTAATATTAATTTCAGTGTTAGAACTAATGTTAATGTTAATGTTAGTTAATGTTAATATTAATATTAATATTAATATTCATGTTAATTTGATATTAATATTAATTTTAATGTTAATGTTAATGTTAAAATTAATATTAATGTTAATGTTAATGTCAATTTTAATATTAATATTTATTAATATTAATATTAATGTTTAATGTTTAATTTTGCCATGTCAGTTGTCATGTCATCAGCCATGTCATATGCCACATAATGAAAGATGGTATCACCCAAATTTTTTGGGAGCCAAATAGCATTTTTGAATGATTAATGATTCGAGAATTTCCATTTCTAGTTTGCTACTATACTTGCGTGTTAGCTTGATGATTAGAAGACTTTAGTGTCTATTCTGATTGCAGCTACAACAAGTATAATGCATTATATATCAAAGAGTTAAAGGGATTGTTGGTTGTCCAAAGAACTTTTTCCTCTCTTAGTTACAGATCGAACCCTACCAAAATTAGAATGGATGTGTTGAATTGTATCTCATTTTGGATTGAGCCCTCAAAAGGGGGTGACAATGAAGTTAGTAATTTAGTCTCACATCGAATAGGAGATGGGATCATGAGATATAGATAATTGGAATTAGTTCATGGCTTACATAGAAATATCCTTTTAAGCCATATGGGCACAGTTCAATATCGTACCTCATGGGTTAACTCTGATTCAGATCACACCGTGTTCCCAATAAATGGTATCAGAGCTCACGATTACGGGACTGGTTTGGATTGACTCTAATTGGTTAGAGATATATGATGTTGAACGTTCATGCATATAATTGGATTCTCAAGTGGGTCCGACGTGCCAAAGGTGGAGCAAGACGTTGTGATTGGCACATAATTATGGTGCGGATGAAGGTTGTCAGTTTGGTTCTTTGGTCAAACATATCGAAATGACAATATATTGGATCTCCTAGGTGCTCGGCTGACAAAAACGAGCAAATGATCAGTTTGGTTTTGTGGTCGAACATATCGAGATAACAATATGTTTGATATCCAGGGTGCTCAGCTGGAGGAAACAAGCAAATGTAGCAGGGGTATAGATCGTTTGGCTGGAGGGAACGAGCAAATATAGTAGGGGTGAAGATCGTTCGGCTGGCAGGAACGAGCAAGGTAGTAGGTTGCTAAGGTTGCAGCAAAAATTAGTTTAGGTGAAGATTGTTGGAAAGCTAAGGTGTAGATTACTAAATTATATCTTTTTCGGCTGATCCCTCAAAAGTGGGTGACAATGTAGTTGGCAATTTAGTCTCACATCGAGCATGAGATGTAGATAATTGGGATTAGTTTAGGCCTTACATGGAAATTTTTTTTTTAAGACAGCCCTATCCAATATCGTATTTCATGGTCCAACTTTGGTTCGGGTCACACCGCTTTCCTAATAGGATGTTCACACTTCCACATAAATATTTTTAGATGTTAAGCTAGGGGACAAAACTAGTTTGAATGTTCACCAAATTACTTCCAAAGTATTTTAGATTGGATAAAAATGACATATGACAATATTTGAGTGAAAGAGCGAACATTCATCCTAATTTTGATAGGTGAACAAAAATGGACTCCTCTATATCTTTCTGTTAGCCCTCATTATCATGATCTTCCTATCCGATCTCACCGTTGGACCATCATGTTATTTTTGGACTCATTAAATATTTGCTATGTGTAGCATTTGTTATTACATAGAAAAATGTGGTAGTAATTTTTTTGACAGTATAAATTATAACCTCATGTATCAATCATAACGATTGAGATTATGTAGAATTAATTTTAGTATGATTTCATCTACTTCTTTTTTGATTTTTGTTACATACCTACGATTTGGAATGAGAAGTAGGATGAACATAAAATTTTACATAGGGGAATAAATTTTACTAAAATAGCATGTTAAAGAAAATATTTGGATAATTCATAGAAGACGAGATGAATCACTAAGTAAGATGGCAAAAATATGCTAATACGTGTACCATGCCAACTCAGTTCGTGAAATTTGTATTTCTCGCCAAATCGGTTGGCGAATTTTACAAAATTCACACTTCACGCCAACTGAGTTGGCGAGAAATGTGTTTAGGGTTTGGGGTCGGAGAAAATCACGTTTGGGGGAATCACGCCAAAAGAGTTCGCAAGAATTGGGGCTCACGTTAACTGAGTTGGCGGTAAATATAGGTTCAGGTTTTGAAGATCGCGGACGCCAACTGTATTGGCAATAATTGGGGTGGGAGACTGTGCTCGATTGGGGACTGTGTCAGTTCAGATTTTGAAGACTGAGCTGTGTTGAAGATTGTGCCATGGTGAAGACCACAGCCTTCCCCACTTCCTATTTAGCCAGCAGCCTCCCCTCTTCTCTAGCATTAAGAGCCTCCCATCTTCTCTGAAAACCATATTCTCTATAAACATACATAGTCTCCTCTTCCATGGGAGCCATCTTCCCTGTAAACAAAAAAAACCTAAAGCTCTCCCCAAGAAAAAATCGAGATGGGGAAGAAAAAAAAGAGATAAGTAGTAATATTATTCTAATTTTTTTTAGTTATTTTATAAGTATTTATATTTGTAAGCATATATATTAATAGATAATGATAGTATTTCTTTTTGTAGATGGCTAATCAAAATGACGGACGTATTCTTGGTGGACCGACTACTGACATCATTATTCAAGAACGTGCTAATCATATACCTAGTTAGATATTTAGTGGACATGTAATTTTTTAAATTGTAAGTATGTTAGTTATATATTTTTTTTCACATAATCATAATATTTTATTTATAGTTATACAATTATTGTGGGATCAATGACACCTCTGGGGAGGGGGGGTGAATAGAGTGCAACGAAAAATATTTTCCAATTAAAAACTAAGCAGACAAAGGCAATTATATATAAATACTTAAATACGATAAAGTAAAGCAATAAGTAAAAAATGCAAGAAAGCAAAACGCAGACACCGAGGTTTATACTGGTTTTCCTCTGAGAGGACTAGTCCGGTCGCGAGAACTGTTGTCCGCTATTTAATCCACTATTTGAAATAGAAGTTACATCGCGTGCTTTGCTCCGAAGAATACGCCACCTTCAATACCGTCATGTTTTTATCCGAAGCCTACGAACAAACTTCAAATACCTTTCTGAGAGAAATATTTTATACTCCAAGCTTGTACAACTCGAATACTCCTAATCGAAAACCACCGGCACTTAGAAGAATATGAGTTGTCTTGGAAATAGGAAGATTAAAGCTCTTTAAGTAGATAAGAAGCTTTGAAATAGATAGAGAAGATAAAGAATGAGTGAATAGAAATATAAAATTCTTCTCTATTTATAGGATTCTCTAGGACAGAGTTCGAGTAGAACTCGGTAGGGTTAACGTTCATAATTTTGAACATTGCAGATCCAAAGGAGTAGGAATTTGCTGCTGACCAAGAGTGATTTGACTTGAGCGAGTTCGGGCAGAACTCTGGCCGATTTTGGTTAGGTCAAATCTAGGTCATTTTGGTTTGTGGAGTTTTTGGATAAACAAAGGTTTAGGTTTTTGTTTTGGGTCAGGAAAAACAATTTTTGCGAGTAGGGTCTTCTAAATTTTCCAGTGATCCCGACGCACAATTTTCTAGACTCAATAAAAAAATACAGAATAAAGTATAAAAAATCTATTGAGACAAAATCTACAATCTTCTGTTTCTTTTTATATTGAGCTCGGAGTCTTAAGTTGTAGAAGCTTAAAATATATCAAGATAGTACATAATGCGGTTCACAAATGGTGCTGGAATTCATTCATCAGATGGAGCCTAGTACCTAATAGTGCCCAGCACCAATTCGTGCTACTTTCAGATCGTGCGGGCTGTCACATAACAATATTTCTCAAGAAGCTAAGTTGTCAGTCATGATGACTGAAAACACGTCAGTCGATGAAAATTAATTCGAATCCCGAGAGCGCAGCGCTCGAGGAGATTTTGTCAGACTCGTTATAATGATGGCTGTTTGTTTCTCCACGCCGTTCATCAATGGCACAAAGTGATTAAACTCTTCCTACTCAGTGTTTTCCATAATTAGCACCAGTCGACAGTTGACGCCAATCAATGGATCGTGCCATTTATGTACTGGCGCCAATCAATCATTCATCATCCAGAAGCAGTTAGATGATGTGGCACGCATGCCACTAATCTCAAAGAACGCATACACAATACTGCCTATGACCAAGCGCACTTCTGTCACAAAATGTCACACGTCATATGCAGTTAAGCCAACCGTTCGTGCGGCTGGGTGATTGCGCGCCAACCAGCACAGAATTAGCCTGCGTGCCAATTGTGATAACTATTTGACAGTTATTCCAAAACTCTGTAAATATAGTTCAAAATTACTTTCGAAGTATCACTAATGATCATAATCGCCTAAAAAGTTGCTGCAGCACATTCAAGAGCTTTTCTTCTCCGACATCGCATAGTCCAAGGGATAAAGTGATCGTCTTCTGCTCAGATTCTTATAGTTATACTTTCCCAAAAATTAATTGTACTTTTCTTCTTTTCTTAGTTTGTATTTAAACTTTTATTTTTGCAAACAAAATGGTGACTTTGTTGGAGATTTTTGACTTCCTCCTCCGATGAGAAGGTGACAACTCAATGCGATGCTGCGTCGGTTGGCGCAATGTAAGAGATCTTAGTCGTTGAATTCGACCAAACAACTTATGAACATCTGATTGGCGCCGGGGTGCCAAGCGCACTTCTGCCAAGCGCGACACCACTACTGCTGCCCAAAATAAGGTGTGCGCCATTTGGACTCTAAAGTCCAATGCCGCGCCAGTTGCTGCTTCTCCTACTCAAGACAAATGAAAGCGGCCTACGACCACTCCTCATACTTCCCCAGTCCTGAACTTGGCAAAAAACCCACTTTGATTGTGCCTCTGTGCTAATCAGTGCCAAAGCTGTATCACTGAACAAGAACTCTACTAAAGTAGGTTTTATTCAGAGTTCACTTCCTTCTGCCCATTGGAGATGTGCCAAATGCACTATGCCAATGTGTACAAAGAACCAAGGCATCTTGCCTACTCCACAACAATCTAATTAGTGCTAGGCTGCTCTACACCAATCAGGCCAGTGCCATAAATTCCCTACTTTGCGCATATCAAGGATAGAACTGGAAAGATTATAAGTATTACAGACCAATAACCAAGTGGGGCTAGATGCTGATATGCGCACCTATCTTAATAGGCGTCGAACAGAAATAAATAAGATGACCCGCTAGAAGACTCCAGTACAGTCGACACCAATTACTAATTTGCACACAGTGAATGCTTCTAAGAGCAAGAACCCACTCACTTATGCTAATGAACTTAACACTGCTCTGTACACGTAGGAAACACAAAACTTAGAAATATGCATCATATTCCTAATGTAATGACGCAGAGTCTGCCTCCTCCTCCTTCTTTTTTCTTCTTATCATGTACTTGATCTTCGTAAACTTACTGTACAAAAGCAGAAGACGACAAGTGCATCTTGTGCAGCAATGACTCCACAGACTGAACATCACTGTAACCAGTATCATAAAATCGTAATCAAGTGCTGCTGCAAGATAGCCAAATGATCTTTGTTTGACTGCTTGAATTACCCTGGCGTTCCTAGAATGATCTTGATAGTTGACGATAATATGTTCACATATGACAAACGTTACTGTCATTCACATGAAGTCGACGTCAAATGCTGTTACAAACTAAAAAAATGGGTGGTGTTCAACCATTTGAACTACTTTCTATCTCCCAATTACTCTCGATCTCCCAATGTGATCTTAGTGGATGAAGATGAACTGCTATTTGCTTCAGTTAACATGGCATCTCATAGCACTGGGGGTGGAAGACGCCCAAGACGTAATTCGTCACGAGCTTCAGGGCGACAAATCCGCAGTTAGATCCCAGACTCTACTGAAGGGTTATACCAGAATACAAGATCAAAAAAATTGAGATTTCCTCGATCAAAGGAATCTTCTCGATTCCTACCCTGGGGGTAGCAGTTTGCTAGACTTCGACGCTAATAGCGAAGACTCTGATCAGACCATATTATCTACTAGCTCATCTTCTATATCGAGAGAAGTATCAGCTTACGTTATGAACGAAGAGAAGATGCTTCCCGTTCTGCTAGTCATGAGCAAAGAATTGGTGCTTTGGAGGCTAACCTAAAAGCCATGGCTGACATGGTTACAAGCATGTACACGGTAATCATGACACAACATGCTATTTTGCCGGTTGTGAATCCAATTCCAACCCAATAACATGCAGCAGGTTTCGTACCTATCAACACTGGTCTTGGAGCACATCCTCTTCCAAACACTACCATCTCGGATGTCATATACCTTCAAGCACAGGCTACTCCAAGTCATTCTGGTACTGGAGGTGGTGCTTATAACGTAGTCCCACTGCCAAATCCTTCAAATCAATCTATTGCTCCTCAAGTATCTGGAGATCCCCTTGAGACAATCAAGCTTCTGTGAAATTAGTTTGAATCTTTCAAACGGAAGGAAGGATTGCAAAAGTTAGGGATCAAGCAATCCTATCCTGCAAAGTAGAAGGAAGTTCATTCCTGTCCAAATACAAGCCGTCGACCATAATGCTATTCGACGGCAGCACATCCCCGATTCAGTATATCAATGGCTTTGAGATGATGATTGACCATCTCCAGCAGAACGATGCTCTACTTACTAGAGTCTTTATTGGATGCTTAGCGGGTGCTACCTACAATTGGTACCGAAGTCTACCAGATGGTTGCATAACATCCTTCACAGCATTGAAACAGATGTTCTTGGAACGATTCTATAAAAGGACTCACGACATGACCATGTCTGCCCTCACAAAAATCAAACAAAAGCCCAATAAAATAGCTGAATGTTTCATCAAACGCTTCCGACAGGAGGCACTCAAAATGCCTCTAGGTACTCCAGATGCATTGACGATAGATGTCACGACCCGCACCCTAGAGTTAGGGCACGAGAACGTAACAACGCCCAGCCTACGCCGCAGCGTCGGCGGTAGAACGCTGTCCTAGGTCTCAATGCATCTAACAGTATAAGACTGAACAGTTTATACTCCCCGAATGGGGGTGACATAGCAGAATGTAAACTCAATCACATCTAAGGTAGAGCATAAAGGAAGATAGATAAAACATGAAATCCAAAAGAGATACAGGAGATAGAAGTCTAAGTGTCTAAGATACAAAAACCCAAAAAATACACCTCAAACTCATATACAGTAATCCACAAAGTAAATACAACTCCAAACAAATGAAACAACTATCTAAACATCCTCTAAAGTGTCTCCTCTAGGCTAGCAGGCAACCTCCAAGCTATCTGTAAAATTTATCAACAGGTCCAGTCAGGACTGGAGCGAGTACAGTACATCTCAACAGATCATAGCAGGTTAGAAAATATAATCATGCAGTAAAGTAAGATACAGGTACTGAAAAAAAGCAGTATATAAACAGAGAGAGAACTGTAATAGAAATATCTACTATACATAGAGAACTAACAGTGACTAGTGAGTCAGAGTACAATATGAACATGTAAATGGCCTGGGATAATTCTGTGAAGACACTACGGAATAATTCAATGAAGATACTACTGGTGTATTATTCATATGTCCACTTCTACTCCCCCGTACCCCCAATCAATACACAAGGATCCAGCCAGGTTATGTTATATGATTCCATGCACGGCCCCCGAAGGGGGATATATGGATGTCCCATAAATGGGGATTCTGGAGGTTACCCAACAGTGTAGGATTCAAGAGACTCTGTGATCATGAGGGTACATATCACAAGTAATCAAAAGAACCAAGAAGCATAGTGATACGCCATGTAAGTGAAATGCACAAAACATAGAGTACCCGATGCTCCCTAAGGATAACATCTCAAGAAAGGATCCATATAGTACCAATCCGTGTGACCATCGTGACAGTACAAGTAAAGTAATCTACTGCAGGAAATAATTCTAAACAGGATATGAAATGATCAGAGAATGTACTCGCCTCGATAACCTGAACAGCTGATAAGTATAGGGGGTCCCACTGAAGCCACAGAGTCCTATTTAAAGCAATACAGGTTATAAGGTGTTCAAGTTAAAAATAAATAAATCCACAAACAATCTATTTTATCCTAGGTTCTTCTAAGTCAAATTAACTCTAGGTCAACTCCGGTCAATAATTTAGTCAAACTAGGTCAAGCGTTGACTTACAGTTGACTTTGGGTCAACTGGTCAACTCTGGTCAAACAGGGTCAATTCTAGTCTAATATAAAGTGTACTTCGTTATTTGCACATCGAAACTTAAGTCACGCAAATCGAGATAAGAAGATTATCGGTAAGGTTGATAATCTTATTATAGTGATCCACGTGTCCAACTTGTCAATTTCAGCGATGTGAGATCACTGGAATTGGCTGATCTCAGTTTCGTTGTACTAATCCCGAAATACGAACATTATATGAATTAATTATTAATTAATTATAAAAAGGTTAAACTCAGAAAATTTTATCAACAAACATTGTCGAACGATGAAATAAACATCGCCAACGTGTACAGAATGGTCAAATTAGCTAGGATAGCCTACCCAACGGTCCAATTTGGACACAAGGGCAAAAAGGTAATTTTAGGTCAAAACGGTGTCCGTATCGGAGCCGTTTTGCACCGAAAAATGTGCAAGAAAACATGTCAATAAAATATAACAAATTATAGGTCTACGAAACCAGAATGACGATACGAACCCAACGGTATCTCCAGAATTGGATTCCGTTGACCCGATCTCAATTTGGTCCGTTGACCAGAACTTGGAATTCCAGTTTGCACGGAAATGCGTGCTGGAGCCAAAGTTCTCAAAACTCAGCAAACTACCTGTCAACGAGTCCAGAGTGATGATACGAACTCAACGGTATCTCCGGAATTGGATTCCGATGAGCCGATCTCAAAATGACCCGTTGACCTAGATATTGGTATCCGACTTGCACCGAAATGCATGCCGAATCCAATGTCCACCAAAACCTAGCAAATTATATGTCAACGAGTCCAGAATGACGATACGAACTCAACGGTATATCCGGAATTGGATTCCGATGAGCCGGCGTTAAAAAGTCCCGTTGACGCAGAATATGGGATCCACTTTGCACCGAAAAACGTGTCAGGGCCCACGTTCTCCAAATCTAACAAATTTTATATGAAAACATGCCAGAACGACGCCACAAATCTACTGGTGGTGTCAGAAATGAAATCTAGAGTCCCGTATTCAAAAATGAAATTTTACAAGTTGGAAATTACGAATTCGGACGGCCAACTTTGGCGTCGAATTCAACCAATCAAACAAGCTCACAATGAAACGAAACTGGAGGGGTAGCAAGAGGGTTATACCAGCTTCGCACCGGAACTAGTAGAACGCCAAACGGAGCTGCGGTGGAGTAGATACAAGCTGACGAAGTTGGCCCCGCGAAACTGTCCAAATTTAATACAATTTAAACGATCAAGTTGGTGGCCGGTTTTAATGTATCAAATGATAAAATTAACGGACAAAAATTGACAGGGATGAAGGTGGATATACTGAGATTGTGAGAGAGCAAAGAAATTGCCGATCCAACGGTCGGATCTCCGGAAAAACGCGTGCGAAGTCGCTGCGACGGAGCGCCAAAACGAACTCGATCCCGCGCGCGTCACGACGGGACGTCGTGCAAAACGCACGAATCGCCTCGACGGCGCATCCCGGAGGACGGTGGCCGTCAGGGGAAGGAAGCCTAGGGTGCGCCCGAGGGGGGCCACCCACGGAGGGGGTCGGCCACGCCGGTGTGCGGCCGGCGGCGGCGTGGCAGCGCTGCACGCGCGCACGCGCGCGACTTGGCTGCTGCTGTCGTGGCTGTTGCGCGCGGCGACGCTGTGTGGTCGGCCGACGACGCGCGGGGCGGCGGAGCACTGGGCACGGCGAGGCGGCGGGGGAGGTGGTGATGGCTAGTGATGGTGGTGGCCGCGGGTGGTGCAAAGTGGTCGAGTAGATAGTTGATGGTGGTGGAGTAGTTGTATTGAAGAGGAGGAGGAAGAGAGAGAAAAGGAGATGTAGTAATAATAAATGAGAAGAGAGAGAATGGGAGAAAAGTGTTATCCTAGAAATTAGGGCCGACAGCACCATGCTGTGAGGAGAAGTTGGGAATAGAGGGTTAGGATTTAAAGAGGGAATCAATGGCTATGGTTAAATATAGAAAAAAATAGGTTATCCTATAGGGATTTAATTCAAGGAAAAATTCCAATAAATAATAAAAAATGGGTAGAATGAGTACTAATATTTTTGGACAAGAAAATATGAGGGCGTCACAATGGAGAGCAACATGGAGCTGGGCTGGACTCGGTGGAGCCGGATTGGGTCAAAATCGGACATTGAGGAAAAATTGAATTAAAATTAGGTGTTGATGATCATGAGTGAATAAGTAGCACATGGGGATCCCAATAAATGGGACACAAGTGGCAGGCGGGTAGTAGGCTCAATGTGGGCCATGTCCATAGTTGGGGCTGACAGGTTTTGGTCGACAGGGGACCCACAAATCAAGTTGGAAAATGAATGTGACGCCGTAGAGTAAAATACGGGTCACGTGTCAGGAAAGTTGTGCGAAGCAAATAGAGCACAAAATGGCGTGTCTGAGTGAGACACGAAGGTCTAGGGTGAAGAGCGTCTCGAGTAGATCATCAATGAGGAGTTGGTTTCAAGAAACTGACTGGTCTTGCGCTCCCAAATTAAAAGTCACGGTAACGCGCTGAAAATGATCAAGGAAAAGAGTGGAAAAAATAATTAATGATCAAATGGTCTAATTTGACCCGAAGTTCAGCAAAACAAAAAGAGCACAAGGAAACAAGTTTGAGTGGGACACTATATACCGTTATGAAGGTAATCCTGTCCACTCCAAAACTCGTGAAGAAGATTTCCAGAGTTGAACATCCCTGACACTCCAAATATCAATGGCATGGAAAAGTATACTTAGGAAAATAACAGAATAAATTATTTATCGAAACCAATCAATCAGAAAACAAAATAAAATGAAAAAAATCAACCCGAAATTCAGGGTGCTCACAATAGATACATGCAAATCAAACTTGTTACCCATCGTTAGCATATGGACGGGACTAACACAATTTCAAGATTGGGGTTCCTTTATAGTAAGTGCCAGAGCAGCCGAAAACGGTACTGAGAAGTTCAAGCAACTTGGCATTCTGAAGCTTAATCTTGATAAAGATAAGCACCTTGTTACCAGTAGCGGTAGTCACCAAAACAATCGTAAAGGCAAGGAAGCCTTAGCCATCAATATAGGTCAGTCAGCACCTACAGTAATAACACCTCCACAGAGGGCAGCACCACAACCTAAAAAAGAGTATTCCTTCGACAACGGCGACATCATGAGCATCTTCGATTGCTTGATCAAAAGAAATAAACTTCAATTGTCGGAAATCAAACGGCCAGATGAAGTAGGTAAAACTGACAATCCTAAATATTGCTTGTATTACAGGTTTCTGGGACATCCAACTAGGGCATGTTATGTGCTCAAAGGAAAGATCCAGGAGTTGATCAACGCAAAAATAATACCCTCCAAAAGGATAAGAAGGCGGCGACAGCTAATGTCGTCTCTTTACAATTCAGAGACTTCGATCCTCAGTTAGTTCCTAATGGTGTTGTCCCAATTTCGAAGGCAACTATGGAGATTGTCAACCTCCCGCTAGCACGAAATGACGTTTGGTGCTACTATCAACAACTAAAGGCGAGATCATGTGGATCCATCTAGACCTCGTTGGTAAATTTTAACAAAAGACGTCTGTTCCTTCTGTCAAAGAAAAGAAGTCAGCCAAGTACAAATCATGTAACATGACTTCAAGTGAGTACTCCGTGTTTGATGGCCGTGTTCCTTCTTTGAAGACTACTTTCATTCTGGCAGCATCTGCATCTTCTTCAGAGATTACTCCGTCAATATCGAAAGTCAACTATCGGCCCGAATTCCATCGATACAGTCAGCAATATCAGAAGTTGAAGATAAAAATGGCATATAACTTCCAAAAAGCCCAAGCTTGAACAATGGAAAGGGGTCTCTGATACCCTTATCCTTACAACTCCAAGACAGCATGTCTCCTGTTGGATTAAGACACGGAATAGATTACACAATTCGCCATTACAAAAATAAATCTTCCAAGAGAAAAGCATGAGTGAGAACCTGTGACATGGTTTCTCTCTCACCCACTTCCGAAGAAGAAGACTTGACCAGTACTAGATCTGGTAGACTCTACCTTATAGATTACCCAAATGGTCAAAAGAATGAATTTGTCACACCCCCTCATGTTTCTGATGCTCCTTCAACATCAGCTCCACTAGCTGACTCGGGTCCTTCTAAGTCGATAGCAACTGATAAAGGCAAGCAACAGGTTCGCTTTGACAAGAACTTGAAGAAGATCCTGTTTGCCATTGATTATAAAAGAACAAAACAGTTATATCGGAGGACTGGACTTTTACTTCACAATACAAACTCGCTCGTACAAAGAAAGCCTAGGGACGAAAACCTAGGTACAACAGTCTAAGTACAATTATTTAGTTTAGATTCTAGGGGGTGACGATAGATGCTCGGGAAAGCGACGGCCGCTCTGCCTTACTCCTTGGACGATCAGACGTAGCCTTGGCTCTGATGAAGAAATGCTCTTGGACTTGTGGGGAGACTCCCTTGCGCCCTCTGTTGCTAGATCTCTGGATGTCTCTGTAGTGCTCTCTCATTTATTTTTGCCAGCCTTTTCTCTCTCTGTCCCTTCTGCTCTGCCCTGCCCTGCCTGCAAGGGAATGACACCTTGCTATTTATAAGAATGGGGTGTACCCATTAGGGTTTGCCAATGATTGCCCTCCTTCAGAAGTCGGCGGTTAATGATCACTTAATCTGGGCCATTCATCTTGAATATAACAAATTTGAGTAATTAATGTGATTGTATCAAATCTCTGTGGGCAATAAATGTTGATTGTCATGAATATTCGTGATTTGTGATAGCCTGTCATGTGTCCAATTTGCTTGATTTTATTTGATCTGGGCAATTATGATGATCGCAACAAATCTAATTTTGTTGTGATTTGTTAGCCCCCATAGTTCCAGGGAAGATAAGACTGCCTCGTATCACTATTGTCACGGAGAGCGCCACGTGTCTCAACTGGACCGTCCTGGCAGAGCCGCATATGGATGGTCCTTTCGGCCACATGAAGCGTACAGCCGCATGGGGATGGACAGCCGCATGAGGATGGGCAGCCGCAGGGGGATGGGCAGTCGCATGGGGATGGGCAGCCGCATGGGGATAGGCAGCCGCATGAGGATGGGCAGCTGTATGGGGATAGGCATCCGTATGAGGATGGGCAGTCGCTGGGGGATGGGCAGCCGCATGCAGATAGGTAGCCGCATGGGGATAGACAGCCGCATGCAGATGGGTAGCCGCATGGGGATAGACAACCGCATGAGGATGGGCAGCCGCAGGGGGATGGGCAGCCGCATGCAGATAGGTAGACGTATGGGGATAGACAGCCTCATGCAGATGGGTAGCCGCATGGGGATAGACAGCCGCATGCAGATGGGTAGCCGCATAAGTGCAGCGGCCGCATGGAGTGGTCTCGGGACTTGATAGATTTTGCCAGCTGTAAGAAGATTTTCTCCTCTCTCCTAGGATCACGCCATAATGTCAGAGTCATTATTACGTCTTTATGTCAGAGCTATCATAGCTGTTTATTTGTCAAAGCAGCCGTTAGGGTATTAAATGCAGCCGAATGTAGAGAAGAACTGTTGAAGGCCACGTGGCTTCGTTCTGGGCCACATGGAACTATCCAAGCCGTATGGACTTCTGAATCGTTTGGGGATCCTGAGCCGCATGGGGTTCCTTCTACCGGAGCAGCATAGGTCTTTCTTTATTCTTTTCCATGCTTCTACAAGGCCTCCTTCAAAGTTTTCAATTTATAAAATTGAAATACTTTAAATAAGAAGTATGGCCGTATAAAAACTCTTTGGGCTGCATAGGATGTTATGGCCGCATGGATGTCTCAGCCGCATGGCCTACTCAGCCGCATGACCATCTGAGCCGCATGGGCTTTCCAGCCGCATGGGCTGTTTGGCCGCATAGGCTCCTTGCCACGTCTTCATGCCACGTGTGCAAATCTTTGCATTGATTGCCTTTGATTTGCTGTCAGATTTAAATCCGCTTTTTAGGGTAGGATCCCAAGAGTTTAGCCTTGAATAGTCGGATTACTTTGATAACCGAAGAGTCGGTTACGCTACACATGGATCGATGCGTCGATCTATGGGCTCCACCTATAAATAGAAGCGTGTTTGGGATAAAGAGAATTCTTTATTCTCTCTCTTAATTCAAGTCTTTCCCGCCCGTACTGTCGTCCTCTTCTTCGATCAACGATGGCTCTTAAGAAGACTGTTGCGGCGAAGGGTAAAAAGGCGGCGTCCTCGTCGGCTGCGACCGCGAAGGGCAAGAAGACTGCTTCTACTGCGGCAACGAATATGGCAGCTCCTCTGCCAGCCGACGTGCCCGCATTTCACCCCGAAGTCTACCCCACTATTTATGGTAAGGAAGCTTTGTGAGCTTGAAACCCTAACTGTCGTGGCTACGTCGCATGCTTTATGTGCGAGCCTTCATCTTCATGTGTGCCGTATGGACGTCTCATGTCCAAGCCGCATGGGGTATGCCCTATGTTTAAGCCGCACGAGAACGACTGAGCCGCGTAGGCCCCTTTAGAACTGAACCGCATGAAGTCCCTCTGATCAGAATTGCATGAGTTCCTAATGGACTGAGCCGCATAGCGTTTCACAAATCAGAACTGCATATAAACCCATCTAAACAGAGCCACATGAGGACTCGTCTAACCCGAGCTGCATGTACTTTGTAAAAACCCAGCCGCATAAGGACTCGTTTAATCAGAGCCGCATGTACTCTGTGAAAAAGCGAACCGCATAAGAACTCTTTTAAACAAAGCCACATGTACTCTGTGAAAAAGCGAGCCGCATAAGGACTCGTTTAATCAGAGCCGCATGGACTCTAAATATTTTTTGGCTATCTCCTGACTTTGTTTTTTTTTCCTTTTTTCAGTAAATTTGCCAGTTAATGCTGCTAGAAAACCCCTGGTGGGTCGGGCCCAAGCCGCTATGGGCTATAGGTATGACCAGATAGTTCAGTATGTGGCAGACCAGCTTCCTAGTGACGAGCCTCTGGTGAGGCTGAATGCCCTCAAGAACCAGCCCTTCTACTTTCTCTGTGCTATGATGAACTCGGAGAAATTGGAAGGGGAATACCTGAAGCCTGCGTTCTTCTTCGGAGACGCTTTGACTGTGGAGAACAGTCAAGTTCTGGACATGTCAGAGAATTGGAGCTTTATTTCTAACGGGATGGCGATCCGTATCCCTCAAATGTAGCGTCACTTTCCACTATCTTGGTTTAATATGCTCCCGCTGGACAGGAAGATGGAAGAGTCTCTAACCCCGACCTGGAATGGGTTGTTTGTGGGCGACATCCATTATAACAATAGTATGAAGTCCGTGTGTGCGGGCAAGGTGCATGCCAGCCGCTATGTAATAGGATTGGCCCCGGGTACTTTTTTGAATGTGTCGGGTCCCAATTTCACGTTCTCTACAGCCGACACTTTCCTGAACCAGCTTGCTCGGAAAGGCTCCTATCCAATCGGCCGGTTGGTGCTCCCGAGTTGGATACACCCCATTCCCCCATGGATCAATCTGTCTATGTGGATCTCACGAAAGTACGAGACTCTTATGCATAAAATTGGTCTTTATCACGCTATTCGGGGCACCAGCCACGGCTTGCCTATAAACAAAAAATTATTCATGGCTCTGCTGGAGATGTACAACCGCCGTACGGGAACCTTCTATACACCTGTAGGGGAAATGGGGCTTGCACTCCATGAGATGCACGTGGTCTCCAAGCTTCCTTGGGGGGATGAAGCTTTTGAGGTGTACACTCCTACGAATGAGGAGTTCGAGGAGCTGGAGAAACGGTATCCGGGCTTCGTGGCCATTTATTAGGAGATACTGTGCCACCCTAGTGCGTGCCAACAGATAGCCAAGAAGGATAGCAGCTCGAAAGGGAATTCTCCCCACACTAAGTCCTGGGTAAGCTATCTCTTCTCGACGGATGCCTCAGGCCGGGTTACTTCCTGACGTCCTCAATCCCGGAAGGCGGTTCAAGCCTTGGTGTCGTCGGTCAAGAGGGTGGCCACTGTTGACACAAAGTCACAGTCAACCAAATATTGACTACATTGACTAAATAATATCTGTATAAATTCAATACGACACACGACGTTTGCTTTCAGTTCGGGACAAACGACAGCTCAGTTTCCGACTCTCAGTATATTTTCGAGTCTATACTTTTACATTTCATTGAGTCTAGAAGTATGTACTCTGAGTTATGCTGAGCTCTTGGAACTTAGTCTACAAGCCTACCCAAAATCCCAAGCTCCACCAAAACAAAATTGCCCACAAGTCCCACTTAGAATCACTCTGTGCTCTGGAGACAGAGTTCGGGCCGAACTCTGCCTCCACACAGAGTTCGGGCCGAACTCTGTCCCCTAGAAATCAGGAACCCTAATTTTAGGGTTAGCTGGTTGCTAGCTGTCCAACGGCCAATTTTTTTGAATTCTCCTACCCGAATTCTGGCCGAATTCTGCCTCAAAAATCAGTATAAATAGGGCATGAATTCTCTCATTTTGAATCACTCAATCTTCTCTTCTCTTCTCTCCTACAAGCTCTATAAGCCATACCCTTCCTATCTACTAGCCACAAGCCTCCTAAGTCTCGAGTGCTCAGCATCTCTCAGTTAGGATTCTTGTGCAAGAGTGAAGAAATCGCTTGGACAATTCCAAGCAATCGCCACTGCGATTCTCTATAAGAAGTTGACGTGCTCTTCTGAAGTAAAGGCACGGGTTGTAAGCTACTATTTCACAAATAGTGGATTTAATCCTGAGCTAGAGTTCTCAGGCCTGGACTAGTCCTCCACGAGGGAAACCAGGTTAAAATTGCTGTGTTTGCGTATGCTCTCTTGTCTTTCATTTACATTCCGTATTTTACTCTGATTATTCATTGTTCGTGAAAGAGTAATTTTTTAATTGGTTATTATATATATACTCTATTCACCCCCCCTCTAGAGTTGCCAAACTGTTCTTCAATTGGTATCAGAGCTCTGTTCTCTTTACAAGGACTAACATCCTAAGAGCTGATCCATGGCAACCACACAATCCTTGATTTCCAATCATGGTGAAGGTCAGTCCACTCATAGGCCTCCCCTATTTGATGGGACTAACTACACATATTGGAAAACAAGGATGAGCTTCTATCTTAAGTCTCTAAACTTTGACCTGTGGACTGTCGTCACTGACGGTTACAAAAAGCCCGCCAGGATAGTTGTCGATGGTGACCTCATTGAGAAACCACACGACAAATATTCTGTCGAGGAGAAGAAACAGGCAAGTCTAGATGCTAGGGCTATTAATGCTTTATTCTGTGCTATAGACAGGAACGAGTTTAACAGGGTCTCTACATGCACCACTGCTCATGAAGTATGGAGACTTCTGGAAGTGACGCATGAAGGAACCACTCAAGTCAAGGAATCTAAGATAAGCCGTCTCACTCAAGAGTACGAAGCCTTCAAGATGAAGCCAAATAAGACGATCACTCAAATGTTTACAAGATTCCTCGACATCATCAACCCGTTATCCTCGCTTGGTAAGCAGTACTCAAACCATGAGAAGATCCGCAAGCTACTCAGAGGGCTACCAAAGATTTGGAACCCTAAGGTGACAGCCATCATAGAAGGAAATGATCTCACAAGTATGTCTATGGAGACTTTGATGGGCAAGCTCATGACTCACGAGCTTGACCTCAAGGACTTCGAAGAGCCTGCTCCGAAGACCAGGGAGATCGTACTCAAAGTTCATCGACGAAAGATTGATCACGATGAGACTGAAGACGATATCTCAGATGATGAAGACCAAGCTCTCATGGTACGTAACTTCAAGAAATTCCTTCGCTTCAATCAAAGAAAGAAGGAACCACAAGAAGACGATGAAGAAGAACCAATCTGCTATGGTTGCAAAAAGACTGGACACGTCAGAAGAGACTGTCCGCTCTTAAAGAAAAGCAACCGGTATGAAAAGCCCTACAAGAAGAACTCATCAAAAAGGTATGCCAACACAAGCATTTGGCATGAAAGCGAAGCAAGTGACTCCGAGGAAGAAAAGAACTCTCCTCAAGACAAAGCAAATGTGTGCCTCATGGCAAATTCCACCAAGGTATCAAACGAAACTTTAGATGACTTCTCTTTTGATGAACTTGGCGATGCTTTCACCGATTTACTTGATGATCACAAAAAGGTTATCGGTAAATATAAACATGCCAAGGACAAAATCAAAAGTCTAGAAGATGAGATACAAAGAATTTCTTTACTTCTTGATAATGTTAGAAACACATCACCCACTAATGACACTGATGAAGTATCCAAGCTTAAATTAAGCTTACATGATGCTGAAGCACGTATTGAGCAACAAACTCAAGAAATCACTACTCTCAACACATTGCTTGCTGAAGAAAAGAGTAGACACAAGATTTCCATGACTAAGATATATGGCTTAAATATTAAGGTTACTGAACTGCAAGCTGCTACTAAAAGATTAGAAACCAAATTGGGTAAACAGGTTATTCAACCTCAAACCCAATCACATGGGCACAATACCACTCATGCTAGTCAACCAAGTCATTCTCATGCAGCACATAACCATGCATTTATATACACAAACTTTCACAAACCACGTGCACGTAAGAACAATTCTCACTTAGTACACAAGCATCATGCACAAAGACACAATCAACATCACTCTACACATAAAAATCATCATGCCATGCCATATAGACGAGATCATCATGCAATGCCATATAGACAAGGTCCTCATATACCATATAGACAAAATCATCATGTCATGCCATCTAGACAATATCAGCATGTCACACATCATAGACAATACCATCATTCTATGCCTCATAAACACCATCACCATGCCACTTATTCCATGCATAATCATCTTCACCATTCTAACTCTTCACATCATGTCCATCCTCATCCTGCTGCTTATAGATATTATTCTCATGCTCCTAGTATAAATAAGAATGCTATCTGTACTTATTGTGGATTACATGGACACATCTCACCACAGTGCAGAGTTAGAAGACTTGTAGATAAAAGGATATATGCTTGGTTCCCAAAGACTAACTTTTCAGGATCCTCAAGAACTCGGGTACCAAAGGTCACATCTACTCTTGATGTAGGTGGACCTTCCCTCCTCAACTGAAAGTAAGTGGATTCTCGATAGTGGATGCTCGCGACATATGACGGGAGACGCAAATCTTTTTGCATCACTATCGATGAAAAGAGAAGGATACGTATCCTTCGGTAACAATCTCAAAGGGCACATAATAGGTAACGGTATCATTGGTCATCCTCCTTCTCCTGTTATAAAGGATGTCTGCCTAGTGACCGAGTTAAAGCATAACCTGCTCAGCATTAGCCATCTTGCTGATCATGGATATGATATTAACTTTGGACAAAACTGTTGCTATATCTATGATAGGTCAACAGGAGACATTGCTTTTGAAGGGAAAAGAGAGGACAATATCTATATTTTCTATCTCTCTATAAATACTAACCATGAAGGTAGATGTTTATATGCCCACAAAGACGAACGACTACTTTGGCACCAGCGTCTCGGTCATGCCAACATGGATGCTATATCCAGGCTTTCTACCAAGAAGCTAGTGAGAGGATTGCCTGACATCACATTCAAAAAGGTCACGGTATGTGCCGAATGTGAACTAAACAAGGCAACTAAATCCTCATTTCATTCCATCAACTCTGTAAGTACTACTAGACCCTTGCAATTACTTCATATGGATTTATTTGGTCCTAGTAGAATAGCTAGCCTTGGTGGCAAACTTTATGCTTTTGTTATTGTTGATGATTTTTCGAGATTTACTTGGGTTTTCTTTCTCGCTAATAAGAGCGACGCTATCTCTGTTTTCAAAGTTTTTGTAAATAAAGTTCAAAATGAAAAAGGCTACATGATTACTCGAATCCGAAGTGATCATGGAGGCGAATTCGTAAATTCAGATTTTGAAAGTTTTTGTAATGCAAATGGTTTTGATCATGAATTTTCTTGTCCTAGAACTCCTCAACAAAATGGTGTTGTGGAGCGGAAGAATAGGACTCTTGGCGATATGGCTAGAGTCATGTTGAATAAATTTTCTCTTCCGAAATATTTTTTGGGCAGAGGCTGTAAGTACAGCATGCCATATTTTGAATAGGGTGCTTATTCGTCCCATTTCGAAGAAAACACCCTATGAGCTTTGGTTTGGGAGAACCCCAAATGTTTTTTTTTTTAGAGTTTTTGGCTGCAGATGTTTTATCCTTAACACCAAAGACAACTTAGGCAAATTTGATGCCAAAGCTGACGATGGTATCTTTCTTGGTTATGCCGCCAAGAGTAAGGGATATAGAGTTTTCAATAAACACTCACTTATTGTGGAAGAGTCAACAAATGTGACTTTTGATGAAGACAACAGTACAGCAAATACTCTTAATGATGACATTGAGCCATCAACTTCTACTCCAATGAATACTTCAATCGAAACTAATTCTCTGGAGGGTTTGCCTAAGAAATTCTCTTTCAAACCTTCTCATCCAGAAAATTTAGTCATAGGTGAAGTTTCACGTGGAGTTACTACTAGATCATCATTAAGAGACTCTGTTGCTAGCACTGCCTTCATTTCACAAGTAGAGCCTAAAAATATTTCTGAAGCTTTTAATGATGAATTTTGGATTTCTGCTATGCAAGAAGAACTCAACCAATTCGAGAGAAGCCAAGTATGGGAACTCGTTCCTAGACCGGTTAATCACTCTATAATTGGTAATAATGGGTTTTTAGAAACAAAGTAAATGAAGATGGTTCAGTCACACGTAACAAAGCTCGTCTAGTAGCTCAAGGATACAACCAAGAGGAAGGTATCGACTACGATGAGACGTATGCTCCTGTTGCTAGACTAGAATCCATTCGGATGCTTTGTGCTTTTGCTAATTTTCAAAACTTTAAATTATTTCAAATGGATGTTAAAAGTGCTTTCTTGAATGGCTTTATTAAGGAGGAAGTTTATGTCAAACAACCCCCTGGCTTTGAAAATCACAAATTTCCTGACCACGTGTTCAAGCTAAAGAAAACGCTTTATGGCCTTAAACAAGCCCCCAGAGCTTGGTATGAAAGGCTAAGCAGCTTCTTGCTTGAGAAAGGTTTTTCTAAAGGGAAAATTGACACTACACTGTTTATCAAATCCTTCAAAGACACCATTCTATTAATTCAGATTTATGTTGATGATATTATTTTTGGGTCTACTGATGAAACTCCTTGTCAAGAATTTGCCAAGTGTATGCAGACGGAATTTGAGATGAGCATGATGGGAGAGCTCAACTACTTTCTTGGTCTGCAAGTAAAACAACTGGCTAATGGAACTTTCATCTGCCAATCAAAGTACACCAAGGACATGCTAAAAAAGTTCGATCTTGACAACATCAAACCAATCAGCACGCCAATGGCCACTTCAACCAAACTCGAACCAGATGAGAGCGGCAAACCTGTTGATCAACGTAAGTATCGAGGTATGATAGGCAGCTTACTTTATTTAACTGCTAGTCGTCCCGATATCATGTTCAGTGTTTGCCTATGTGCTAGATATCAAGCTAATCCTAAGGAATCACACATGACCGCAGTTAAGCGTATCTTTAGATACCTTAAGGGTACGGTTACAGTAGGCCTATGGTATCCCAAGTCAACATCATTTGATCTTATTGGTTACTCTGATGCTGACTTCGCTGGATGCAAGGTCGACCGTAAAAGTACGAGCGGCACGTGTCATTTATTAGGAAAAGCTTTAGTCTCCTGGTTTAGCAAAAAATAGAACTCTGTTGCACTATCCACAACAGAAGCTGAATACATAGCAGCTGGGCGTTGTTGTGCACAGATTCTGTGGATGAAGCAAACCCTGGAAGACTATAAGTTATCTTTCATGCATATTCCTATATTCTGTGACAATACTAGTGCCATCAATTTGACTAAGAACCCTGTATGCCACTCACGCACTAAACACATTGAGATCAGACACCACTTTTTGCGTGATCATCAGCAAAATGGCACGATTAACTTAGAATTTATTGACACTGATCATCAGCTGGCAGATTTCTTTACTAAGCCACTATCCGAAGAGCGTTTCAATTTTCTTTGTCGTGAACTTGGAATCTTAGATGAAGCAGTCATAAATTGAAACTCACCTGCGTAAATATCGAGTATATTGTGATTCTTTTACGAAGAATTTGGTATGGGTACAAGCCGAAAGGGTCCTTCTGACAACAAGGCGTAAAAGCCTAAGCGACACGGTGCACTAGTCCTCAGGACTACCGCTAGCTGGGATCCGGCCCCTGCAGCTAACCCATGGCAAATTTGGACTATTGAACCACAATATATATCCTTATTTATTATATGGCTCGTTTCGATTTAATATTGCCTAATTGATATTTTCTAAAAAGTTTATTCTGTTTTCTGTGTACATCTCCTTCTCTATCTATTCTATTCTCTTTGGTGTCCTCAACTTCCTTTTGTTTAACTCTTAAATCTTTTTCTTTGTTATCATTTCTTGTTATTCTTCAACTTTTGTTTTCATTTTAGCCTTTGTTCTGTTCTGGACCAATGATCCAGAACTCGGGCCGAACTCTGCTCCTATCCGAGTTCGGGCCGAGTTCGGTCCCTTGGTTCCAGGGTCGGGATCTGGCTGTGCCGTTGGATCTATTCTAATCCAATGGTCAATATTTCACCCGACCAAAGACAAAACCCTACTTTATGTCGGGATTCTTTCTCTCCCCTTCACTATTACCACCTTTTCTCACCTATACACACTCTTTCCTTGAAACCCTAACCCTAGTTTTTGATCTAGAGTGCCTCATTGCTTCTCAAATCAAGAAAAAGGTGTCTCCTCTCCATTCTCCTCTATTGTTCTTTACCTGTTTGAGGTACCATTTTTTTTAAATCTTTTAATGGCTCCTTGCTTGTTCAATCGCGGGAAGAGGATTCGAGTTGAGAGTATTTCCTCTTCGGATTCTCCTCCATCAATTGAACAAATCATTGAACAACTTCAACCACCTCACCCTTTGTTCAATCCACCTCGTCCTCAACATCCTTCCACTTATGACAATAGACTTTTTGTCTCACTTGATGCATCAAACAACTGGTTTAGTGACTTTCGGAATCGTCAGGTATTCACAGGACATCCTATCAATTTTTCCATATTCTCTCAATATGATTCTTTATTCCATGACCTCTATTTTGATGAACTAGTCACTACATCTTCTGCTATTTATCGTCATGCCGTTCAAATGTTCTACTGCAACTTAACCTTTGATGACCTTCGTATTTATTCACGAGTTGCTGGTATCGATATCTCGTTTGATGACTTTGAACTAGCCGAATATCTTGATCTTCTTGAGCCAAGTTCTTGGGAAAGGCTTGTTGATGCTCGCTCGTTCCGTTTTCCCAACGGACTTTCACTTGAAAGCTTCAAGGACGATTTGTGCACTCCATACACACGTCCTCGAAAGCTCATGACGAAATATCTCAACCCATATTTTTCTGATCTTCATTGGATCATCTCTAATACCATTCTACCCAAGATCGGTTCCCCTGATGAAATCACTTATCTTGACATTTCTGCTCTTTATCATCTTCACTTTGGAATTTATTTCAATCTTCCACGTACTATGATGGACTGGATGATTCGCTGTAGGAGGAAACCACGAGCTTTGGTTTATCCTCTGTATCTTCCTATGATCTTTCGTGCTTTTCGTATACCACTTGATGCTTGTCCGTTCCTGCCGGCACCTACCTTTCTATCTAAGGTACGACACCTTCAGCCTGTTGCTACTACTAAGTTGACTGCTGATGAGGAGCCTGACGCCCCTCCGCTCGGTCAGACTGCACCTCCTGCCAACCTGGATTCGCTTCAGACTATGCTTCGCGATCGTTTTGCTATTGAGGATGATCGCTGGACGCAGCAGGATTACCGTACCACTCTGCAGATTAGTGCCCTTGGGAACTCTCTGCATGATATGCGGTATTCGCTTGCTCGTCATCCTGATTTGCATGTGCCTATTGAGCGGGATCCACATCGCTCGGGTCATCGTCTAGACGATCCGTGGGTCATGCAGTATATGGATCCAGATGATACTTTTGTGGATCTTCAGATGTTCCAGGATCTTTTCGTTGGCCCTTTCCCTGGTTCTTCAGATGTTCCAGGACCTTCTGGTGCTTCGTGATGGAGACTGGCTTGTTATGCTGCTGCCACTGCTGATGGTCTTAGTTGCTTTATGTTTTTAGTTATTTAGTTATGGATTTATGTACTGGATTTTTTTTTTCTTAGAACCCTGATGATGTGTTTGACATTCTGATTGGTGGATATCATTTTATGCTATTTCTCGTAGTTTCTTTTATGCCAATGCACTCTCTTGTCTAGTATTATACTATTTTTTTCTCTTGGTGTGGTTGCATTAACTATTCATTGCTTATTTATATTGCTAACTGCCAAAAAGGGGGAGAAACATATGTATATTTTTGTGCTGGCTTGTTTTGGGAAACTTTTACAGGTTCTATGCAGGTTCTATGCATTCATCTGTGTATATCTGTGCTCGTTCTGGGAATATGTTATCTATCAGGTTACAGGGTATATGCACTGTTTACGGGGGAATATGTATATTTTTGTGCTGGCTTATTTTGGGAAACTTTTACAGGTTCTATGCAGGTTCTATGCATTCATCTGTGTATATCTGTGCTCGTTCTGGGAATATGTTATCTATCAGGTTACAGGGTATATGCACTGTTTACGGGGGAGAGCTACTACTTCTAGCTCGGAACCGGTCACTGATTACGGGGGAGCTATCCGTTTCTAGCTCTGCATCAGTTATGGGGGAGCTATGTTGTAATCAACTGTGTCAAGGTATGAATATTGAAATATACATATATTATTTTGTCAATTATCAATATGGGGGAGATTGTTGACACAAAGTCACAGTCAACCAAATATTGACTACATTGACTAAATAATATCTGTATAAATTCAATACGACACACGACGTCTGCTTTCAGTTCGGGACAAACGACAGCTCAGTTTCCGACTCTCAGTATATTTTCGAGTCTGTACTTTTACATTTCATTGAGTCTAGAAGTATGTACTCTGAGTTATGCTGAGCTCTTGGAACTTAGTCTACAAGCCTACCCAAAATCCCAAGCTCCACCAAAACAAAATTGCCCACAAGTCCCACTTAGAATCACTCTGTGCTCTGGAGACAGAGTTCGGGCCGAACTCTGCCTCCACACAGAGTTCGGGCCGAACTCTGTCCCCTAGAAATCAGGAACCCTAATTTTAGGGTTAGCTGGTTGCTAGCTGTCCAACGGCCAAATTTTTTGAATTCTCCTACCCGAATTCTGGCCGAATTCTGCCTCAAAAATCAGTATAAATAGGGCATGAATTCTCTCATTTTGAATCACTCAATCTTCTCTTCTCTTCTCTCCTACAAGCTCTATAAGCCATACCCTTCCCATCTACTAGCCACAAGCCTCCTAAGTCTCGAGTGCTCAGCATCTCTCAGTTAGGATTCTTGTGCAAGAGTGAAGAAATCGCTTGGACAATTCCAAGCAATCGCCACTGCGATTCTCTGTAAGAAGTTGACGTGCTCTTCTGAAGTAAAGGCACGGGTTGTAAGCTACTATTTCACAAATAGTGGATTTAATCCTGAGCTAGAGTTCTCAGGCCTGGACTAGTCCTCCACGAGGGAAACCAGGTTAAAATTGCTGTGTTTGCGTATGCTCTCTTGTCTTTCATTTACATTCCGCATTTTACTCTGATTATTCATTGTTCGTGAAAGAGTAATTTTTTAATTGGTCATTATATATATACTCTATTCACCCCCCCTCTAGAGTTGCCAAACTGTTCTTCAGCCACCACCAATGACAGGTTTGGGAGTCAAACCGACTCTCTTGGTTATTTTTATCAGGATATCCAAGAGCTGTCAGAGAAGGCGCTCCTGGCATGATTCTTGATGGTATGGTTACAGAATTGCGTAGTCTCGGAAGGAGCTGGTTCTATTGAGAGGATCACTCGTAATTTTATCCTCCCGACTGTAAAGCTAGTTTTTGGAGTCAAACTAGCTCTTCTTCGCCATGATGTGCAACCTACACCGTAGCCTCCGTACTTTTACGTCCAAGGTCATTGCCCGCGATGTGACAAAAGACTTTGAACGGACTGAGCTGCCCTATCATCATCTGATGGGATGGCTGCTGATGCACTGTCCGTCTTTGATGAGACCGGGTTTCGAAGATGGCGTGGTTGCTGATGACGCTTTTATCTTCCGTTATCGTAATGAGTCTTGGGAGTACGAGACCATGCGCGCCTGCCGAATGGCGCTGGCGAGAGCAGATAGGTATGACTTTTTCGTATCCGTCCCTCGTTTCACTGCTGAGGAAATAGCGGACGTACATCTCGACGGTATTGGGCTCCTCAGCTTCTAGACGGCCAGATGCTTCTGTGGTTGCGTAACATCCGCCCCGCCCACTTGGTATACCGCAACCGCAATGTCGTCTTCCTGGAGCCTTACCTGTCCAGCAGGTTTGCCCGACAGTTTGGGTACAGCCAGCTTTTTCTGGACAATCCCAGCTCTTGTCTGGGTTTTAAAGGTAGCCTCCTTGACGGTATCTGGGCCTGGCACTACTATGATACGTTCCACACCCGTACCACTTTTTTGGTTCCTGATATTGAGGTGCCGGTAGAGATTCTGTATATGGCAGCCCTATACCATGTTATGGCAAACAAGCTCCCCGTCGATTTTAACCCGGGTGCCAGTTTTATTGTTGGTAGTGGCCTGGATGAGAAGCCCCAGGGGCCAAGACGAGGAAGATGAAGAAAAATATAGTCGAAATGCCAGAGTCGGACTCCACCAGTACGAGTGATGAGGACGATGAGCATGACAAAGATAACCCTTCCCTCCCAGTGGAAGATGTTAGGGCGGATCAGCCACCTGTTTTGTCAGATGAAGTGGTGGCAGATCAGCCACCTATTGCACCTGGTCCTGTACGGAAGCGTAGCAGGCAAATCTCCCCTGTTGGTGGTATTCCTCACTCCCGGAAACTGGCTGCGACCAGATATTATAAGCTAACGATAAGGGAGAGAGGCGAGGAGGTTGACCCCGCTTCGGAGGTAAAACGAGTCGCTACCATCTTTATTTAGTCCTTCCTTTCTTCTATCTTGGATCTTAATCATTTTTCTTCCCTCTCGTAGGTGTCAGAAGAAGAGGAGTCTCGGGGTACTGAGGTCGTGACTCGAGACGACGGGGGCTCCAATAAACCTGTCCCCGAAACTGCTGAATTTCATCAAGGTGGCGTTGATCGGGCCGTACCTCCCTCCGGGGTGGCTGGGACAGGAGAGCCAGTCGAATTCGGTTTAGGGGGTAATGGTGAGGGGACTATGGTGGTTGTGAACGATCCTCAGCCTCGGCGATCCTTCCTTGGTAAGATAAGCCATATTTTGACTAATAAGGAGGCCCATTCACTCTATCATCACATCCTTCGGGTTAGACTGATTGATGGTTGCTCTAGGCATACAGGTCCTGCCCTTTCAGTGCCGATGACGGACATTGTTATGGTAGGCTCTGCCAGAGGGGATCTGGTGGAGGGGAGCATGCCCCCTCCTCTTCCGGCTCGTCTTGAGGGGCCTCCCGCCGGATCGAGTTCGGGAGGTCATATGGCGACACCGTCCGGTCGGGGGGCAATGCTCTCTGTATCTTTCCCTGCTCGTATGACTTTGGGGGTTGATCTCTCAGCTTTACCGAGTATCCATATTATTCGGGCCGCGGAGGAGGAATTGGCCGCTGTTCAAGCGTCCTTCCGCTCAAAATTTATTTCCCTTGTGGCAGGGGCGGCAAGTTCTGCTGCATCTTCTTCGACACTGTCAGCCACACTTCCTTTGACACCGTCCTCTACAGAAGTTCTGGATGAGGTGTCACAGGATGTGGTTGATAGTTTCTACCGCCATTTGAAGAGAGGAGTAGACGCTGCTGTGGAGCGGGGGACTCCTTTCGTTTTGGCTCGACAATGCGCGCAAGGCCAAATTGACATTTTTAAAACCCTTTCTGGCGGGGAAGGGATAGCTGCGCTCCTGGAGCCCAAGCTGTTGGAGGCTGATCAGCTGGTGGCTCAGTTTCAAGTTTTGCGACAAGCTGATTTGTCTGCAGCAATTGATCATGAGCGGGAGTTCCTCACCACCGCCCTGGAGAAGATAAGGCTTGCGCGAGATACATCTAAGACGGCTATAGCAAAGGACCTTAGCGACCTGTCTCTCCTATACGACCAGCTGAGCCACCGGAGCAAGGTTTGCAGGGCTCGGGAGGCGGCCGTCTCCCAGGGGGTAATCGCTACCAGGGAGCAGATTCTCGAGCTTCAGAAGAAGCTGGCCTTCTTGGAGTCTGAGCTTGAAGCTTCTCGTGCAGACAAGGAGCTGATTATTCAGGATGCCGAAAGGATTTCCAGAGCTTCTGTCAATCTGGAACGCGCTCTAAAGAAATTTGAGGAGGGCTGGCGGGCTCATGCGCCTCTGGAAGATACAGTGCTGCTGACTCAGGAGGCCGAGCGTCGGGCCAAACAGCGATTTGAGAGGTCGACTGCCTTGTTGAGGGACCGTCTCAGGGAATTATGTATCGCCGAACAATAGTCGGCTTTTTTTTTCCTTCTTTTTTTTGTTTTTATTGCTTTTCTTTCTTGAGTGGGACGTGGTCCCTAGAACTTGTAGTACCTTTGCCCTTCAAATAAAAGAGTATACTTTATTCTACCCTTTATTTGTGCTGCTTATTCTGTTTGTAGTATTTACCCCATTGGGGAACTGTTTGTGGACTTGTTACCCTTGGCATACCTTGGTTTTAGGTACAGATAACAAGTTGATGGGGTTACTTGGAACAAATCCACAGTCAGGTGGCTATGAACGTTCCTGGTATCGGAAAAAAGAATGCCATGGGGCAGCTGGGCCCCCGGGGCATGATGAGAAGTGAGGGACATGTACTAGGAAACTTAGTACATCATTTGTGGTCAACAGTGGACATTTGTGGTCAACAGAGGACATTTGTGGGCCTATTATCCTTGGCATACCCTGGGTTTTTTTTTTGGTACGGATAATAAGTCGAGAGAGAACCAACATATTTACTCAGAGGTAATGAGGACATGGTAAGTATGAGGGTTTCTTCGATGGAGCCTTCCCACTCAGAGGTAGGGAAGACATGGCAGGAGGGGGCTCCATAAATGGAATATAGAACAACTCAGAGGTAATGAGGACATAGAGGTTCTATGTGAGGGGCGGTTTGTTTTTGATGGAAGGGAAACAACTCAGAGGTAGCATCGACGTGGTTGTTTCGAGAAATTTGTGGATCTATTACCCTTTTTGTGTACTGAGAGTGTGGGTATTGGATTGTAAGGAGGGAGCTCTTTTAGGGAGAAAGTTCAGAGGTATAATCATACATGACTTACTACCTAAAAGATGCGATATAGATTCATCTGTAGCGGCCAGGATGTAAGTTCAGCGGTACCTACGGGTACGTAACTCGACAATCTGGGAGGTTTGGAGTCGGTATGTGAGTTCAGTGGTACGAGAGGGTACATGACTCGTCATTCTGGAAGATTTGTAGTCGGGATGTGAGTTTAGCGGTACCAGTGGGTACATAACTCATCACCTTGGAGATTTGTAGGCAGAATGTGAGTTCAGCGGTACCAGCGGGTACGTAACTCATCATTCTGGAAGATTTGTAGTCGGGATGTGAGTTCAGCGGTACCAGCGGGTACGTAACTCATCACCTTGGAGGATGTCATTTCAGAAGTAATATTTCTTTAGGAACCTGCCGTTGATGGACAACATGAGCAAGTCTCTATTTTGTTTTGCGAGGCGGTAAGCTCCATTGGAGAATACAGCGTCGATGATGAACGGGCCTTCCCACTTTGGCTGGAACTTGCCGGCAGTTTTGTGAGTCATGACCATTGGCCTCCGAACTGCCAGAACGAGGTCGCCCACCTGGAATGTTCTGATTTTAACCTTCTTGTTGAAGGCTCCGGAGATACGTGCCTGGTACAGCTCGATTCGTTATTGAGCTAATAGGCGCTTTTCATCTAGGGCCTCTAACTCTTGTAGTCGGCGATGGTGATTATCATCTGTCGTCAATCGATAGGTGAGAGCGACGCGGAGTGAAGGGATTTGAGTCTCCAGTGGGAGAACTGCCTCACTCCCGTATACCAAAGAAAAGGGTGTATTCCCGGTGGCAGTCCGTACTGTGGTACGGTACGCCCATAAGCATTCATCGAGCTTTTCATTCCAGTCGCATTTTTTGATGACACAAATTTCTTGAGAAGCTTAATGATTATTTTGTTGAATGCTTCAGCCAGACCATTAGCTGCTGGGTTGTGTGGTGTTGAAGCAATATTCTGGATGCGATGTTTGTCGTAAAACCGATAGAAGACATGGCTTGCGAACTGCGGACCATTGTCGTGGATGATCCTTCGGGGCAGTCCAAAGCGGTAGATAACGTAATGCTTGAGAAAGCTGATCATGTTTGAAGTCTTCACTTCTGCTAGGGGAATAGCCTTCGCCCATTTGGAGAAGTAATCTGTGATTGCGAGTATGAAGCGATGTCCTCGGGACGAAGGCAGAGTGATTGGACTAATGATATCCATTCCCATGCTTCGAATGGCCAGGATGCCACCGTCAGGTGTAGAAACTCGGATGGCTGGTAGTTGAAATCTGCGTGGACTTGACAGGCTTTGCATTTTCGTGCATAGTCTATCGCGTCTGCAACCATCGTGGGCCAGTGGTAGCCCATTCGGCGAAGGCGATCTTATAGTTTCGGGCCAGGCTGATGGGCCCCACAGATGCCATCGTGAGCTTCACGCACGGCTTCTCCGGCTTCTGTATTTGATAGACATCGAAGCAGTAATCCATCGTAGGATCGCTGATATAGCATTTTCATCTCTGTATCGTAGAAGAATCTGAGGGAACGTCTTCTGATAGAGGTGGCTTCCTTCGAATTCTCCGGCAGGATGCCGTAGACCACGAAGTCAATGAATGGCTGTCTCCAATCTGGTGCTTCGTCGACCGTCAGAGCGGAGTAACTCTCTACACACTGGACATTATTCCTGGGACAGACCAACTCACGGCCTATGATGTCAACCAGATGATGAGCATGATTCAGAACTGCTAAGGAAGCAGCAAGGCCTGCTAGGGCATTGGCTTCAAGGTTCTGGAGCCTGGGAACCTGCTCTATGAAGAACCCCTCCAGGGACGAGATGATGTCAATTGCTATTTGGTGGTAGGGATCATGTCCTCATGGCGAACCTCGTATGAGCCCCGGATCTGGTTGACGATTAGCTGCAAATCGCCGTATGCTTCGAGGTGCTCTACCTCCAGCTCTTTTGCAAGTCGGAGGCTAATGACCAAGGCGTTGTACTCGGCCACGTTGTTTGAATAGGGCTCTGTGAGGGAATACGCACGATTGATCACCAACCCAGTGGGAGAAACCAGTACTATTCCGACTCCAGCGACGATGTTGCCCTTGGGCCCGATTCTAGAAGCGCCATCGAAGAACATTCGCCATATGGTATCATGGGAGGCTATATTTGAGTTAGCGACCTCGTCTGGAATTTCTTCGTCTATTTTGGTTGACTCCGAACCCGGGTGAGCTGCTAAAAGGTCTGCCAGAGCTTGACCTTTAATAGCCTTTTGCGGTACGAAGATCATGTGGTAGGAGGATAGTAATATCGCCCAAGTCGCGAGACGAGAGCTGAGTGCACCTGGTTGAGTCATGAGGACCCTGAGGGGGTTGACTCTTGATATGACATAGATGGTCTGTCCCGTGACGTAGTGTCGCGTCTTCTGAATGGCAAAAACCAGAGCAAGGCACTCTTTCTCTACGACAGTATATCGGTGCTCCGGCCCCATCATCATTCGGTTGAGGTAATATATGGCTTGTTCGTGGCTTGTCTCGTTGTTTTGTGCTACCTGAGCACCAAGAGAATGTTCCATCGCTCGTACATAGAGCAAGAATGGTCTTCCAGCGATCGGGGCGACCAGGACTGGAGGGTTCGTCAGATATTCTTTGATGTTGTGGAAGGCACGCTGGCATTCTTCATCCTATACGACACCTTTCTTCATGAGGTGGGTGAATGGCTGGTATCATCATGAGAGGTTAGAGATAAACCTCCTGATCTAGGCTAGCCTCCCTTGAAGGCCTCGGAGTTTACGGAGATTTCTCGGGGGACCCATCTCCATGATTGCCTTCGTTTTCTCAGGTTCTACGTGGATACCCTGCGAAGTAATGATAAAACCCAAGAACTTCCCGCTGGATACGCCCAAGGAGGACTTGGTGGGATTTATTTTTAAATTGTGCGCTCGCATCAGGTCAAACACTGTCCTCACATCATGTAGATGATCTTCCTTAGAGCGACTTTTAACGGCGATGTCGTCGACGTAGCATTCCACTATCTTGCACAGATGGTCTCTAAAGATAATGCTCATGGCTCTTTGATAGGTGGCTCCAGCAATCTTTAAACCAAAGGGCATAACTGTGTAGCAGTAGGTGCCAATTGGTGTTCAGAATGATGTATGCTTTTCGTCGTCAGGGAACATCTTGATCTGATTGTACCCCGAGAAACCATCCATGAATGACATACGCTTGAAGCCGCAGGTGTTATCGATCATGATGTCTGTGATAGGGAGAGGGAACTCATCTTTAGGATACGCCTCATTTAGATTGCAAAAGTCGATGCAGATTCGAATCTTCCCACTTTTCTTGAGGACTGGTACTATGTTGGCGACCCAGTCAGGATGCTGTTCCTCGCGGATGAAGCCGCTGGCTATTAGTTTGTTTACCTCGGCTTCAATGGCATTCATGACGTCAGGATGGAATCGACGTTGCTGTTGCTTGACTGGTTTCGCGTCCGAACGGATGTTGAGTTTGTGAAGTGCAATCTCGGGGTCCAGTCCTGGCATATCTTCGTAGCTCCAGGCGAACACGTCGATGTATTCTCTGACGAGTTGTAGTAGTGATTCTCGCTCTTCGTTCGTCAAATTCTTGCTGACGAAGATGGGCTTTGGAGAGGACTCATCGCCGAGATCGACTTGTACAACCTCGTCCTCGGTGGGAGGCTCTCTTTGTTCGAACGCTTCTTCCACTGCGCAACTAGTTGTTGTGCCCATGGCTCGAGCTCTAGGAGTTCAGAAATGTCTTCATCTTCTTCGTAGGCATCGGCAAGTGCCATATTGACAGACCAGACTGTCCTGAGCATGTCTCCGATGCTGACATCCGAATCGAAAGTGGGTGATCCGGTTGAATGTGAATGCCAGTCGTATTCTTCGGCTGAGCTTTCATGTGTCATCGCAGGTGTGACATAACCGAGCCCATATATGGTTTTACTTTAATAATCTCATGGTTTTCCAGCAGGGGCCGGCGACTCTAAGGGCAACCGCCGTCCGGTGCCGTAGTTTAAGCCTGGTGTAGTTTCCAGATCATATCCTTGTTTTTGCATAAGGTACTTGGACTGGGAACTATACAGATAAAAGGGCAATCTTCCGGCGTCAGGTTCGGGCTCAACTTTTTCTATCTTGAAGGGCTGTGGATCGTTCTTCCGACCGAAGATGATTGGGTGATCGTCTCCCTCGATTATGCGGTAAGCGTCTTCCAGTGGAGTAAGTTAGTTCGCGGTGTAGACATTTATCACTTGTGTGTGCAGGTGAGTGTCTATACCGTATTCTATAGCATATATTGTACAGAGCTTATTAAGCTCGAGATAATTCAAAGATAGCCCTTTATTGATGAAGTAAGGTATCTTTTCCAGTGGGATTACATCATCTGCTGATGGAATATCAGTGTAAGCAGCCACGTACTTGGCCAACTCTGATTCTTCTTCAGCCACCCCCTGTGTAAATGCAGACTGAGAGGATGATTTGGGCAACTTGATTATCAGGGGCTCCATGGATGGAGCAAAACGTGGAGTTATTGGCGTACTATCTACCCCCAGCTTGGTGTTCGGTACCGAGTGGGGAGTTGTTAGCTGGCTAGCAGTCCCTGGCTTAGTGCTCGGTTGCCGATTCACCCTAGAAAGATGAATTGTCATCGGCTTGACAGAGGGATTGAGCTTTCCTGTTTGTTGCTGTCTAGCATTTGGCAGCCTGATTGTCAGTGGCTCTGTCGTGGGTCTTGGCGCTTGGCCCGACCTTGGCAGTCGGATTATCAACTGTTCCTCCTGTGCAGAGAGGCTAATTGCGTCCTTACGCAGAGTGGCTGTAAGGGGTACAGTTATGCCAGGCTTGCAGGCTTGGAGGTGGATCGTCAGAGGTTCTTCTGATCCGGTTGCCGCCATAGTTTGAGCTTGAGTGACTCCTTCTGCAAGGTGCTTCTTTGATTTCTCGTATAAGCACGAATCTGAGTAGTAGGATTCGACCCCTTTAAAAGGATCGATATCGGCAAATTCTGTCCTCACGCGGCCGTGCTTGTCGACGTACTTGAAGCACTGGTGCAGTGTGGAAGGCACGATCATGTAATCGTGTATCCAAGGACGCCCCAGGAGAATGTTGTAGGAAGTATCCCCATCTATGACATAACAGGTTACTTCTGATTGAAGGTCGCCGATTTGGCACTTTAGGTGAATCTTCCCGATCGGGTAGCTCCTGCTCGAATTGAAACCGCTGATGGCGGTGCTTGTCGGCGTTAGGCAGTGCATTAGGATGCGCAGATGATGTAGCAGGCTCTTCGGGATGATGCTTATGGAGGACCCAGGGTCAATATGCATCCGATCGACCTTGATACCTCCCATGTACCCAGTATAATACAGAGGGTGATCGTGCAGGTTGGTCTTGATAAGCATATCCTGTGGAGTGAAGATGATATTGGGCATTGACCCCGTGCAAGCGCTGTTCTGGAGATTTGCCGACAAGTCCTCCCCGGTGAGATTAGATTATGCCAGATATACGTCGACATTCTGGAGTGCCTCGCTTAGTGCGACACAAACATCCTTGGAGAGTCTCAGGAGTTTGTATAGCGATAATTTGGCCAGTGTATTGGCCAGTTGGGCCAAGATGTCGAAGTTGTAGGGCTTCTCCAGCCCATGAGGCGTCTTCCTTTGGAGCGGTTTGTCGAAACGAGTCTCCTTCGACCTAGGCTTGTCGGTCGTCGAAGGCTGCGAAGGTCCTGGAGCATCAGCAGCTGTCGTTTGAGGATCTTCAGCCGAGTTACCCGGTGGAGGTTGGATTTGTGCGCCGGAGCGGGTAACAACAGCAGTAGCTTCTTCGACCTCTGTCGATATCGTGCGACATGATTTGACTTTTCCATTCTTCATTTTGCTGGTGGCTGGAGGTGCGGACTGAGTTACCTCAGGTACCAAGTCCGGATGGACCCACATGATTTCCCTCCGAGATGTAGTAAGAGGCACTAGACCAGCTGCTTGGTCTCGGGGAGGGAAAGGTTAGAGACCTCCATCTTTGCTCTAGGGACGGGTACTACTACATCTTGAGTCTTCGTCGGAGGGAAGCTGCCAAATTGTACTGACACCATGTTGGCTGCCACGGTCACCTCTTCGAAATCAATAGCCAGGGCATTAAAATCGATGAGATGTTGGATGTATCGCTTCAGCTGATAGCAGTCTTATGTAGCATGGTGAACATAGCGATGGTAATGGCAGTACTTGGGACTCTCCATATTTGCGGGACGAGGCTCACGCCTGGGAGGAGGGAGCTGAATTCGTCCTCCTTGAATGAGCATGTCTAAGATGGGCTTGACACGGCCGTCCTCGAAGGAATAGGTCATCTGAGGCCACTACTTTTCTATCGGCTTTGATTCGGGCTTTGGGGCTGTGTCGGCCACCATAGCCTGCTTGCCCTTGTTGTCTCGATTGCTGGAGGAATTACCGCCGTTGTTGTTGTTGTTGACGTTAGGGCGTTTGCCCTTATCCTCCCCTTCCGAGATGTGCAATCCCAGTTGGCGGGCTTTCTTCACCTTGTCTTCTGCACTAGTGGCACTGATGATGAACGTCTTCCAATCCCTGAATTGACTTTTGCCCATCCAGAGGCTGATTGTGGGAAGTAGTCTCTTTTGGCAAATTTTAATCAAGAAGGAATCAGGGTTGCCGAAGGCAGCTTCATCGCGGTTTGGCAAAACCGTTCGATATAATTTCTTGTTAGCTCCTTTTCTCCCTGAACAACGTCCATGAGAGTGGACATTGTCACATCTTGTCCTACTTCATAGAACCACTCTAGGAACATACATTTTAAGCCGGTGAAGGAGTGGATGCAATTGTCCGGCAAGTTGCGGTACCAGTCGAAGGCGACCCCTTCCAAGGCTCCGATGAACAACCGCGTAAGGATGGCGTCGTCATAGGGCAGATGGTCGGTTGTGACTTCGAAGTAGGTGATGTACCTGCTTGTAGATGTCTTCCCATCATATGGATTGATGTGGAATGGTTTATACTTTGGTGGGAAGGGAACATCTCTCCACGCGACAGGATACGGTGTCGTACCCTGAGGTCCTAGCAAGTTTCTCGTGCTTGAAACATGGCTCGGAGGTCTTGGACCTCTCTTCTTGCTTCTCTGGCCTTGTCTGCAGCGGTAGGGGCCGATATTTCAGGAGGATTATCACCCGGGTTTGGTGCAGCTGAGTTCGAGTCCGCATTGACCGCGGGACCCAAGCTTGTTTGGCCAGGTATCCTTCCTTGCAGAGTGGGAATGGCCGTCTTGATCTCGTCTACAGACTTGACCAAAGCATGCAGTATGGCCTCCATAGTATCGATACGTTGGCGATTACTGGGACCCTCTTGGTTGCTGTCCGTCATGAATACCGTCCTTATGTGATGAGAGGTGGAAGGGACGGTAGAGGACGTGCCCTCTGAGTCGTACCCTCGCACGGAGAAGTCGTCAGGGTATGTGGGAATGTTCTTTTCTGGTTCAGACTCAGAAAGGGTGGTACCCCCAGCTTCAGAGCTTGCCTCGTCTTGAGAGTTATGGACGTCCTCGGGGACGTCGGGATTTGCTGCATCTGGATTATCCTCTTGGAACACTGGATTTTCGTGGATATTTGGAGGAGTGCTACCCCTAGCTCCAGTGTCTCCAAGTGTGGACGACGAATCCCCAAGTGCGGCAGATTTCATCTTTGAGCGGGTACCTTGGTAAACTCCTCCTGCGACGGTGGTAGACAACCGCTTAGAAAAAAGTCTCTTGGTTATGTCGGTTGAAATTTTTGGGCTGGATCCACATTTTTTCTTTCCACTCCCGCTGCCAGGAATCTTCAGGACAGAATTGCAGGAGACGACGAGGAGCGCCTCATATTCTGAGCTCGGGCATTACAACCGTCGGAAGACGGGCCGTCGGTCTGCTTGTGCTACTGCCTTGTTGCAGCAACAATTGACAATGACTTGGGTGTAGTGATGTCCGTGGGAGGATTCTTTGTACACCGAGGCCTCTTCTCTTTCCTTGCATTTGTGGAGGATAACCTCACGCAAGTCAGATGGGTCTGGAACGACCATGTTTGCTCCTTGGGTTTTGGGATACTTTTGGGAACCACTCTGTCCGTTTGCCGCCGGGGGCTGGACTCGAGTGGTTCTGTACAACTTTCCATCAGAGGCTCGTATAACAGTATGTGGAGCGCTCGGATGGTCAGAGGTCGGGACAGCAGACTGAGCTTGCCAAGCTCGCGTTGCCCTGGACTTCTTTACTCTAGTGCGTGAGGGCACATAGTAGGAAGAGTATAAGTGGTGTTGCAGGGAGTCAGACATTTTCTCGGAAGCATGAGAGATCAGGACTATGGGAGAGGCAATCGAAGACTGAGCCTGAGCCGTGTGGAGCAGACAGTATACGGCTGGAATCAACAGTCTTCGTGCGGCTGGCACGGGCTTTCTTCATGTGGCTGGAAGTCTCGGCCGCATAAGTCTTCTCCATGCGGCTGGAAATTTTGGCCGCATGGCCATTATGCATCTGGTTGGCGGTTTCCGCCGCATGGACATTATGCATGCGGCTGGCAATCTTGGCCGCATGAATGTTTAGCCTGCGGCTAGTGCCTTTGTTTGGCTTCTTCCTGGAGCACATAGGATCACCCTTTGCCCCTGCAAGTCCAACATCATAGTGCTTTCCTCTGCCGGACTTGGGGACAGCAGAGTCCTCTATGGCTTGAAGTGGGGCCGCATGAGAGTTGCCTTTGCCGTCTTGGGCAGCAGAGAGTACTCCATCTAGAGCTTGGGGAGGAGCGAATGACTTGGGTCTCCACTCCTTGCGGGCCTTCTTCGTGTGGGCTCGCCGCTGGACCGGGCCAGCTCTCCCGTCGGAGAGCATTTCTTCAAACGCCTGTTGGTCAAACCGGGCGACCAGTATTTGTTGAGTGGAGCCAAGTTTGGCTGCGTCTGATTGTGTCACCAACTCCTCAGCCGTGGAGAAGTTAGTCCCCAGCAGAGTCGCCATCATGTTTGCCATTGATTATAAAAGAATAGAATAGTTATATCGGAGGACTGGACTTTTACTTCACAATACAAACTCGCTCGTACAAAGAAAGCCTATGGACAAAAATCTAGGTACAACAGTCTAAGTACAATTGTTTAGTTTAGATTATAGGGGATGACGATAGAGGCTCGAAAAAGCGACGGCCGCTCAGCCTTACTCCTTGGACGATCAGACGTAGCCTTGTCTCTGATGAAGAAATGCTCTTGGACTTGTGGGGAGACTCCCTTGCGCCCTCTGTTGCTAGATCTCTGGATGTCTATGTAGTGCTCTCTTTTTTATTTTTGCCAGCCTTTTCTCTCTCTGGCCCTTCTGCTCTGCCCTGTCCTGCCTGCAAGGAAATGGCACCTTGCTATTTATAAGAATAGGTTGTGCCCATTAGGGTTTGCCAATGATTGCCCTCCTTCAGAAGTCGGCGGTTAATGATCACTTAATCTGGGCCATTCATCTTGAATATAACAAATTTGAGTAATTAATATGATTGCATCAAATCTCTGTGGGCAATAAATGTTGATTGCCATGAATATTCGTAATTTGTGATAGCCTGCCACGTGTCCAATTTGCTTGATTTGATTTGGTTTATGCAATTATGACGATCGCAACAAATCTAATTTTGTTAGAATTTGTTAGCCCCCATAGTTCCAGGGAAGATAAGACTGCTACGTGTCCCTATTGTCGTGGAGAGCGCCACGTGTCTCAACTGGATCGTCCTGGCAGAGCCGCATATGGATGGTCCTTTCGGCCACATGAAGCGTGCAGCCGCATAGGGATAGGCAGCCGCATGAGGATGGGTAGCCGCAGGGGGATGGGCAGCCGCATAGGGATGGGCATCCGCATGGGGATAGGCATCCGTATCAGGATGGATAGCCGCATGGGGATAGGCATCCGCATGAGGATGGGTAGCCGTAGGGGGATGGGCAGCCGCATGCAGATAGGTAGCCGCATGGGGATAGACAGCCGCATGCAGATGGGTAGCCGCATGGGGATAGACAGCCGCATGAGGATGGGCAGCCGCAGGGGGATGGGCAGCCGCATGCAGATAGGTAGCCGCATGGGGATAGACAGCCGTATGCAGATGGGTCGCCGTATGGGGATAGACAGCCGCATGCAGATGGATAGCCGCATAAATACAGCGGCCGCATGGAGTGGCCTCGGGACTTGGTGGATTTTGCCAGTTGTAAGAAGATTTTCTCCTCTCTCCTAAGATCATGCCATCATGTCAGAGTCATTATTACGTCTTTATGTCAGAGCTGTCATAGCTGTTTATTTGTCAGAGCAGCCGTCAGGGCATTAAATACAGTCGAATGTAGAGAAGAACTGTTGAAGGCCACGTGGCTTCGTTCTGGGCCGCATGGAACTATCCGAGCCGTATGGACTTCTGAACCGCATGGGAATCCTGAGCCGCATGGGGTTCCTTCTGCCGGAGCAGCATAGGTCTTTCTTTATTCTTTTCCATGCTTCTACAGACCCCACTGTAGGGCCTTCAGAACCCATATAACTTTGACATATTGGCTCAACTAGCTAATACTCAAGCAAGACTATCGATCTTCGAGCTCCTTCATCTCTCGAAGGAAATTCGAGAAACATTAAGTAGAGCCCTGATGCAAGCTGATGCTTGTCTTGCATATCTCATGAAGTCTGATGAAGAACCAGTAGCTTGCCATCAATATCATACTGTGATAGAGATCATGCCAAATATCACCTTCACCCAGGATGACCTGTTGTTGGAGGACAATCAGCACGATTGACCTCTTCACTTCACTGGATACGTCCATACGATAAGGGTGGATTACATACTTATCGATCTCGGGTCCGCACTCAGCATAATTCCAAAGACTTTGCTGGATTCTCTAAAGATTTCAGTCCACAATCTCCCAGCAATGGTTACGACTATTCTCAGATTCAACTCTAGGAAGAGTAAACCGCTCGGAAAGATCCTCCTGAGAGTCCAAATTGGTGATCTCTGTACAAAAGTCAACTGCTATGTGATTGACAACTACGTCTCCTATAATCTATTACTAGAAAGGCTGTGGTTGCATGAACATAACATTGTGCCATCCACTCATCATCAGTACTTCAAGTACGTGGATGATAATGGAGAGATCAAGAAGAAAATTGTCACTATCATTTTCTAGAATAAGGATATTTTGGTAATTGTGAATTTTTAATTATTTTTTCAAATATTTAATTTGGTATAATGTGATTTTTGGCCGTGCTAGTGAAACCTTAGAACAACTTAGCCCAGAGACTAACCATGACCATGGAGACCTAGCTAACTAGTTTGAGTTAGTATTTAGGCTCTAATCTAGCTAGGAATGACTTAAAGACCATTTGGAGAATTGAATTAAGGAGCTAGTTTGGGCCTTTAGCTTAAGGGCTTGTTTTACAATATAGGAAGAGGTAACGGGCCTTTGTAACTTAGCTTAACCCTAGCCCAACTCAAGTGGCTGGCCGAGAGAGCCTCTTACCCCTATTTAAGTCATCATTTAGCCCCCTTGCCTCCTTTGTAGCAAACCCTAACCCTAGTTTATTGTTTTTTCCTAAATTTGCCTCCTTTTTTCAAATTACCTCCAAATTGGACCAAATCAGTTTCATTGCATCCCTCTTGTGAAGAAGAAGCCTCTAGTGGCTAGCTAGCAAGGATTGGAGGCATTGGACCATAGAAACTATTGACAGAATTTGGCTTCGATTCGTGTCCATTTAGTACGGGTATCGAAGACGTATCGGAGTGTATTGTAAAGTGTTTGGTAAAATGTCTCATAGGAATGCTTGTTAATGAATTTTAAAACTAATTTCATAAATTTTTATCTCTATATGTGTGGTTTGATATTCTCTGTGACTGAGCTAGATTCGATACGTTTTTTGTGTCCAAAATTGGACACGGGACGCCCGCAGTCACTGTGGTGCGGTGCCCTGATGACACGAGCCTCGTGCTCACTACATAGGATACGTGGACACGAGATTTTTGGCACAAGGGTTGGGGCAAGGTCTGACACCATCCTCCCCAAATTTGGGGTGGATTAGTGGCGAGCTCGAGGAGAAATCAAGCTCGCAGTGGTCGGGCCACTTAGTGCACGCACATAAATTATTTTATTGGCACGCATGTAGAAGCATAAAAAATTTCCAGCAAATGAAGCCCCATGTGCCCCAGTCAGTGGAGCTCCATGCGCCCAAGCCAGTGTAGCTCCATGCGCCCAGCCAACGAAGCTTCATGCGCCCAGTCAGTACAACTCCATGCGCCCAAGTCAAGTGTAGCTCCATGCGCCCAGTCAGTGAAGCTTCATGTGTCCAAGACTAGCTCCCCCGAAAGGAGGGCGGATAGCCTGAGACAAGGCTATGCGCCCAAGCCTGACTTAGTTAAATCCATGATCAACACGTGTACTGAAGCACACGGCCACGTCAGTCTCCACGAGCAGTCGTGTACCGAAGCATGCGGCCATGTCAACACTACGACCAACCCACAATCTCGCAGCCAGTATACGCCTACATCCTATGCGCCCAAAGCAGGACTATGCGCCCACATAAAAACCTGCGTGTTTCCTCATGTGGGCGCATAACATCATTCCAGCTCAAGAACAACTATAAAAGGTGTAACGCCCCAGTCCCAAAATACGTAAGACTAGGTACATAGACATGCCAGCTGTATACATACGAAGTATACTCCAATATATGGAAACCTCGTATGAATACATAAGCTGTAAAATACAGTAGAACCATACTAATCTCATCCACAGAAAATAAATGAATAAAAGACATCATATAAAGATAATGAATTATCTTGATACAATATGTTGGGCGAAGACAAATCCACTCCCAACAAGTAAAGAAAAAAATACATAAGAAGATAAATGACTTTTGGCGGATGAAGCGAAGACGATCCAAGTGCAATCATCCTCGAAGAAATGGCGATGAACACGACTAGAGCTAGAACACCTGCGAAAGACAATAGCACACACCTGGAGAGATAACCAGGTCCTCAGAGGGACGTAACAAGACACATAATATCATACCATATAAACTGAATAAATATTGCTCAAATAAATAAGTAAATCGAATTATAACATGTTCCAATATGCACCTACTGAACGAGTGTACCATCCCCCCAACCAAACAAGGACAGGAGATGGTAAACTAATTCACGGTGACTTATCTTTCCATGCCATGAATCCAATATAGTATCCAGACCCCGACAATGTTCAATACCTTCTCATCGAAGTAGAAAGTCACACCTACAACCAAACAAGGACAAGATGTGACGAACTAATCTGCGACAAGTTATTGTTCCAAGCTACGGTCAGATACAAGTACCCAAACCAAAGGTACTCATACCAAACGGATAAAGGTGCCTATCCATTCTATGTGAAATGTAGTTAAGAACAATCCTTCCTACACATGGGCCCTGGCTGAATAGGATCGGCATAGTCCCCCTTGGGCACCAAGGCCCCATCAGTAAGAGCATGACGTTCCGCAGAATCGTCAGTGGTCGTCAGTAATCATGGGTAATCTGACCCGCGTCTCCGGCGGAGCTCACGGGTTACAAAAGGGAAAGTGCATCGAAGCCCATACGCTAAGGAATTGTCCTTCCCGTCCAATGCCTACTATGTTGTATCCACAACATTAACCACTATAACCGCTAAGTCAAACTAGCATACAATTTCTATTAGCGGTTATTCCTATCGCATGGCTTGTACGTACTGGTGGCCAGCTAATCACGCACTTTCGTGTCCTACATGCGACACACAACTTCATGGTACAACGTGTCAAGGCCAATGAATACAACACACAAGGTGGTCCCTTAAATCTAGGTTTAATTTGTAAGAAAATAATACACAGCAGGAAATATAATGAACAGTAAGTTCTAACAAGTTAAGCCATGTATCACAGTTTATTTTGCATAAAGAAAATAAATAATGCATGAAATATGAGCTAAAATAAGTAAACAGCTAATGGCAAGGTGTCTTGCCTGGTAGTACGCCTGGTGTGCTGCGATAATCACGGTGGCACGAACTGCGGCTTCTGTGCAACCACTATGCAAGATGACATCGGGTGGTGGCACGGGCAGTTCCATTGGGTCCAAAAGGGTCAATTTAGTTAGGGTGGACATAATGTAGTCTCGAAATTGGCGAAGGAATAGGAATAACGGGATTGGTCATGGAAAGGAGAAAATAAAAAAAAATGGATAATAAAATATTTATTATTTTTAGAAAACTAATTATAATCCTTGAAGACTATATTTTATTAGTTAAAATATTTATAGCTAACTATTAAAAATCTAGGAAATGGTTTTTAGGGCTAAAACCCAATTTTGTCAAAGTACCATTTTTACTAAAGAGTCATAAATTAAATTTATAAAATGATACAATGATAATATATATAAAATATCAAAAATACTAATAGTAGTTTGTATGAGTATATATACTAAAATTTATAAAATTCATAATAACTAATATTAATCATAAATCTTAGTCAGCTGCAAAATATTCATGATAATGATAGTAATATAACCAAGCAACATATTTTTTTTACATATAAAGAATAATAATAAAAATAATAATAGCAGTAATAATAATAATAATAGTAATAATTATAATAATAATAATAATAACACTACTAATGCTTAATAATCTATTAACCAGCTAAACTAATCATCCAAAAAAAAGAACACGAAAAATAATAATAATAATAATATAATAATAATAATAATGAAATTAATAATTACAACTGTGTTCTCTCTTTACGAGAGAGTGACAGTGATTAAAAGAACTCAAACGGGTCTCCCTTTCCGAGAGAGAGAGAGAAATAAAATAAAAAAACAAAAAAAGTCAAACGAAGAAGCAGGAGGAGGAGATGAGAGAGTGGCTCGGCGCGGTCGGGTTTGTCGGTCGGGGTCCGACGGAGGAGATGGGCGCACGACGATGGGGCTGGACGGAAGGGAGAAGGGAAAGTCGGCCGGGGTGGAAAGGAGCGGCGAGTGGTCGATCGGGGCGGAGTTCGGTGGACGGCTAGGTCGGACTTGGTCGGGGGAAAGGGGCGCGGTGGAGGAAAGGCACGGCGGTCCGGCGAGGAACGGCGGGGGAGGAGATCGGAGATGGGCGAAAGAGAGGGGCGACCGGCGGGGGTTCGACGCCGGGGTGGATTGCCGGCAGAGAACGCGGCGGAGATGGGAGAGGGTTTCAGGCGGAGCGGCGCTGGGTGTAGTCTCCGGCGCCAGATCCAGGTGGCGGCGGTCGGTGGTTTGCTCAGGAAGGGGAGAGGGACGGCGAGGGTTTGATCGGCGCCGGCCTGTGCTGCGAACTGGCGCGGCGGAGCGGCCTGTGTTCGCGGAGGCGGAGGTCGGCAGGCTCGGCAGCGCATCCGGACGCGGCTCCGACGAAGGTAAGCTGGTGGTGCTGGTGGTGTTCCTCTTTCTTTTTTTTTTATTTTGGCTGTGGTTTTGGTAATGGCGACGATGGCGGTTGCCACGAGTGGAGGCGGTCGGTGATGGCCGGGCGTGGGTGTTGTGGTGGTAGTTTTGGCTATGCTGGTGGTGGCGGTGGTTGCTTTGGCGGGGTATGGCCGGTGGTCCGGGGTGATTATTTTGGTAGCTGCGGCAATGGTGGGGTGGCGCTGACCGCCAGGGGGTTGGTCGTTAGGTTGTTGTTGGTATTGACGGCGATGGAGACGGGGAGAAGAGGTGAGACGACGTCGATGGGGCGGAGGCTGTGGTTACGGCAGTTGGGTATGGGTGGACGGGTTAGAGGGATAGGGATAGGGTTAGGATTTGTTGGTGTCGGGGTGTGTCCGACATGGGAAAGATAATGTAATTGTAAATATGGAATAAGAACGGGGAGGGGACACGGACACGGACACGGACACGGACACGATGCACTCACTTTTGGTTGTGGAGAATTGGCTTGTGGAAAAAAAATAATGGATGAGTACCTGCCTATTTATAGGATGTGGGAATTCCCAATTAGATAAAGTTTAGGATTTGTTTAAACCCAAAATAGATAATTCAATATATAATTTAATTTAATTCAATAATCCAAATCCAAATCAAATCCAAATTTAAATCTAATTTAAATTCTTTTGGCTTAAAATCAATTGAGAAAATCCAAATTCCAAATATCTAATCTATTTAAATAATTCAAAAAATTGAATCAAGATTTAAATTGCCAAAATCTTTTCAAAATATGTTTTTTCAAAAATGCTGTTATAATAATTTCGAAAATACATTATTATTTTAAAATAAACTAATACAATATTATGAAATATATATATGCAAGCACGAGTAAAATTTATGCTTTTCTAGTATACAATAGGAATATTATTCACTATTAATAACTGCATAAATGAAGGCTTTTAGTAACTAAAATAACAACTTGGAAATGATAGCAAAATAATATTTATATATATTATTTTGAAATTATTAAAAAAATAGGAAAAATGTTTTTCTAAAAATATGTACGCTCGCACATATTCGCACTCGTCGAGCAATTCCGAAAAATAAAATTTTTGGCGACGTATAATACGACTACGCGACGTACAATACAAAATTTTTAAATCAGTACCAAAATCGATAAAAAAATATAGTTGAAATTTAGGGGTTTTACATCCTACCCAACTTAAAAGAATTTCATCCTCGAAATTAAGAATTAGTAGGGGGGTGAGAGGACACAAGGGGGTATCAATAGGGATCCAATGATGACTATGTTTTCACAAAATCATGTCGAAAGAAATCGCGATCTAGATCATAGAAAAATAATACGGTATGGTCACGGGTAATGAACGAGGGTCACGATTAAGAGAACGAAATAGATTCGCTTTAATTAAGCGATTGGAGGGTCTTGATAGGGTCGAGTAGTTTAGGATGAAGATATAGCAACATCGAGTGAGAATGGTCATAGTCGATAGGAAGGCTAATGGAAGTTCTAGTACAACGCTTTCGTTCTTCTAAAATAGGTGAAGGCGAAAGCAATATAGAGTTCGAAGGAGGCGTTATCGAATACGAATACGTGATTCAAAGATGATCGAAAAATTTCAAAGGAGTTGCCAAGGCAGTCGCGGATGGGACTCTAGAGGACAAGTTTAACTATGTCCCCATCCACGTAGAATAATCGGCAAAAGCGAACCAAAGTGCACTTGGTTGATCAGACCATTATGTACTGGTTCTGATTAGACAACATGTTAGTGGGAGCTCTTCCAATAACATATGTCTTGAACAAGCTTGATAAAAAGATAAGCTTGCAAAAACTAGGCTACATTAGCATCATTAGTTTAGATAGTAAAAATATAGGCACGATGGTAGATAAATAAAATCAATTATGAATAGTCTAAGAGTCATAAGGATCTAAGTCTTTTATTCCTATACAATCATTCTATGGTTTATTGACCAAGGCTTGGTTGACCAAATGGGTTAGATTCCTCTAGTCTCTATGGTCTTAATAGTCAAGGGCGTGTCGGGTCGTGGGGTGTTCTACCCAACTTAAAAGAATTAAGCTAAGGGTGTTTGGGACATTTAACTAGTAGGGTCAATCCCTATCAAGCATGAAGGGAAGATAAGAATAATGATAGGAGGAATCAAGCAAGATGCAATCGATGAGTCGGTCGAATATGGAATCGAGTAAAAAGATCATGTGTATGAGATCCTAGACTTCTAATTCTATTTGCAGGCTTGTTTGGTATGATAAAGTAACCAAACAATTTATCTTGAACTGCATGGGCCACCACAAAAACATGTAACGCCCTAGTCCCAAAATACGTAGGACTAGGTACATAGACATGCCAGCTGTATACATACGAAGTATAATCCAATATATGGAAGCCTCGTATGAATACATAAGCTGTAAAATACAGTAGAACCATACTAATCTCATCCACACAAAATAAATGAATAAAAGACATCATATAAAGATAATGAATTGTCTTGATACAATATGTTGGGCGGAGACAAATCCACTACCAACAAGTAAAGGAAAAAAATACATAAGAAGATAAATGACATTTGGCGGACGAAGCGAAGACGATCCAAGTGCAATCATCCTCGAAGAAATGGCGATGAACACGGCTAGAGCTAGAACACCTGCGAAAGACAATAGCACACACCTGGAGAGATAACCAGGTCCTCAGAGGGACGTAACAAGACACATAATATCATGCCATATAAACTGAATAAATATTGCTCAAATAAATAAGTAAATCGAATTATAACATGTTCCAATATGCACCTACTGAACGAGCGTACCATCCCCCCAACCAAACAAGGATAGGAGATGGTAAACTAATTCACGGTGACGTATCTTTCCATGCCATGAATCCAATATGGTATCCGAACCCCGACAAGGTTCAATACCTTTTCATCAAAGTATTAAGTCACACCTACAACCAAACAAGGACAAGATGTGACGAACTAATCCGTGACAAGTTATTGTTCCAAGCCACGGTCAGATACAAGTACCCAAACCAAAGGTACTCATACCTAACGGATAAAGGTGCCTATCCATTCTATGTAAAATGTAGTTAAGAATAATCCTTCCTACGCATGGGCCCTGGCTGAATAGGATCGGCATAGTCCCTCTTGGGCACCAGAGGCCCCATCTGTAAGAGCATGACATTCCGCAGAATCGTCAGTGGCCGTCAGTAATTATGGGTAATCTGACCCGCGTCTCTGGCGGAGCTCACGGGTTACAAAAGGGAAAGTGCATCGAAGCCCATACGCTAAGGAATTGTCCTTCCCGCCCAATGCCTACTATGTTGTATCCACAACATTAACCACTATAACCGCTAAGTCAAACTAGCATACAATCTCTATTAGCGGTTATTCCTATCGCACGGCTTGTACGTACTGGTGGCCAACCAATCACGCACTTTCGTGTCCTACATGCGACACACAACTTCATGGTACAACGTGTCAAGGCCAATGAATGTAACACACAAGGTGGTCCCTTAAATCTAGGTTTAATTTGTAAGAAAATAATACACAGCAGGAAATATAATGAACATTAAGTTCTAACAGGTTAAGCCATGTATCACAGTTTATTTTGCATAAAGAAAATAAATAATGCATGAAATATGAGCTAAAATAATTAAATAGCTAATGGCAAGGTGTCTTGCCTGGTAGTACGCCTGGTTTGCTGCGATAATCACGGTGGCACGAACTGCGGCTTCTGTGCAACCACTATGCAAGGTGACATCGGGTGGTGGCACGGGCAGTTCTATTGGGTCCAGAAGGGTTAATTTAGTTAGGGTGGACATAATGTAGTCTCAAAATTGGCGAAGGAATAGGAATAACGGGATTGGTCATGGAAAGGAAAAAATAAAAAAAAATGGATAATAAAATATTTATTATTTTTAGAAAACTAATTATAATCCTTGAAGACTATATTTTATTAGTTAAAATATTTATAGCTAACTATTAAAAATCTAGGAAATAGTTTTTAGGGCTAAAACCCAATTTTGTCAAAGTACCATTTTTACTAAAGAGTCATAAATTAAATTTATAAAATGATACAATGATAATATATATAAAATATCAAAAATACTAATAGTAGTTTGTATGAGTATATATACTAAAATTTATAAAATTCATAATAACTAATATTAATCATAAATCTTAGTCAGCTGCAAAATATTCATGATGATGATAGTAATATAACCATGCAACATATTTTTTTTACATATAAAGAATAATAATAAAAATAATAATAGCAGTAATAATAATAATAATAGTAATATTTATAATAATAATAACACTACTAATGCTTAATAATCTAATAACCAGCTAAACTAATCATCCAAAAAAAAAGAACACAAAAATAATAATAATAATATAATAATAATAATAATAATGAAATTAATAATTACAACTGCGTTCTCTCTTTATGAGAGAGTGACAGTGATTAAAAGAACTCAAACGGGTCTCCCTTCCTGAGAGAGAGAGAGAGAAATAAAAAAAAGTCAAACGAAGAAGCAGGAGGAGGAGATGAGAGAGTGGCTCGGCGCGGTCGGGTTTGTCGGTCGGGGTCTGGCGGAGGAGATGGGCGCACGGCGATGGGGCTGGGCGGGAGGGAGAAGAAAAAGTCGGCCGGGGTGGAAAGGAGCGGCGAGTGGTCGATCGGGGCGGAGTTCGGTCGACGGCTAGGTCGGACTTGGTCGAAATCGGTCGGGGGAAAGAGGCGCGGTGGAGGAAAGGCACGGCGGTCCGGCGAGGAACGGCGGGAGAGGAGATCAGAGATTGGCGGAAGAGAGGGGCGACCGGCGGGGGTTCGGCACCGGGGTGGTTTGTCGACGGAGAACGCGACGGATATGGAAGAGGGTTTCAAGCGGAGCGGCGCTGGGTGTAGTCTCCGGCGCCAGATCCAGGCGGCAGCGGTCGGTGGTTTGCTCGGGAAGGGGAGAGGGACGACGAGGGTTTTATCGGTGCCGGGCGATTCTGCGAACTGGCGCGGCAGAGCGGCCTGTGTTCGCGGAGGCAGAGGTCGGTAGTCTCGGCAGCGCGTCCGGGCGCGGCTCTGGTGAAGGTAAGCCGGTGGTGCTGGTAGTGTTCGTCTTTTTTTTTGTTTTGGCTGTGGTTTTGGTAATGGCGACGGTGGCGGTTGCCACGGGTGGAGGCGGTCGGTGATGGCCGGGCGTGGGTATTGTGGTGGTGGTTTTGGCTATGCTGGTGGTGGCGGTGGTTGCTTTGGCTGGGTGTGGCCGGTGGTCCGGGGTGATTGTTTTGGTGGCTGCGGCAATGGTGGGGTGACGCTGACCGCCAGGGGGTTGGTCGTTAGGTTGGTGTTGGTGTTGACAGCGATGGAGACGGGGAGAAGAGGTGAGACGACGTCGATGGGGCGAAAGCTGTGGTTACGGCAGTTGGGTGTGGGTGGACGGGTTAGAGGGATAGAGATAGGATTAGGATTTGTTGGTGTCGGGGTGTGTCCGACACGAAAAAGATAATGTAATTGTAAATATGGAATAAGAACGGGGCGGGGACACGGACACGGACACGATGCACTCACTTTTGGTTGTGGAGAATTGGCTTTTGGAAAAAAAATAATGGATGAGTACCTGCCTATTTATAGGATGTGGGAATTTCCAATTAGATAAAGTTTAGCATTTGTTTAAACCCAAAATAGATAATTCAATATATAATTTAATTTAATTCAATAATCAAAATCCAAATCAAATCCAAATTTAAATCTAATTTAAATTCTTTTGGCTTAAAATCAATTGAGAAAATCCAAATTCCAAATATCTAATCTATTTAAATAATTCAAAAAATTGAATCAAGATTTAAATTGCCAAAATCTTTTCAAAATATGTTTTTTCAAAAATGCTATTATAATAATTTTGAAAATACATTATTATTTTAAAATAAACTAATACAATATTATGAAATATATATATGCAAGCACGAGTAAAATTTATGCTTTTCTAGTATACAATAGGAATATCATTCACTATTAATAACTGCATAAATGAAGGCTTCTAGTAACTAAAATAACAACTTCGAAATGATAGCAAAATAATATTTATATATATTATTTTGAAATTATTAAAAAAATAGGAAAAATGTTTTTCTAAAAATATGTACGCTAGCACATATTCGCACTCGTCGAGCAATTCCGAAAAATAAAATTTTCGGCGACGTATAATACGACTACGCGACGTACAATACAAAATTTTTAAATCAGTACCAAAATCGATAAAAAAAATATAGTAAAAATTTAGGGGTTTTACAAAAGGGGGGCCTCATCCCTCTTCAAACACACAGAACGGAGAGCATTTTCAAGAGCCAAATTGCTGCACTTCTTGCCAATGAGCCGAGAGTTAGCAATTTTCTTAGGTTTTCTCCCACTTTTGTAATCAGAGTTGTTTGCCATGAAATATAAAAGGACAGAACAATTATCGGAGGACTGGACTTTTACTTCACGTTACAAACTGGCTTGTACAAAGAAAGCCTAGGGACGAAAACCTAGGTACATCAATCTAAGTACAATTATTTATTTTAGATTCTAGAAGGTGACGATAGAGGCTCGGGAAAGCGACGACAGCTCTGCCTTACTCCTTGGACGATCGGTATGCAGCCTTGGCTCCAGAAGATTGCTTGGCGTTGAAGAAATGCTCTCTTTGCTCTCTCTCAGCTCTTTCTCTCCAAGTATTCTGGTGCTCTCTGATCTCAAAAAAAAATGTCCTCTTTTGCAAAGGAATGGCACCTTGCTATTTATAAGAAGGGAATACAATCATTAGGGTTTACAATGATTATTCCTCGAAGTGGCGGCGGCCTGTTGATTGATCAATCTGGGCCATTAATCTTGGGTGTGATGAATCTGGGCCATTAATGTAGATTGTGCCAAATCCTCTCAGTAATTAATGCTGATTGAAATAAATCTCCCTTATGATGATCTGCTGATGTCTGCGAATCTGAATGAATAAGTTTAATTCATTCTTCTGCCACGTGTCCCAGGTTATTGGGATTTGACCCAATCTTTGATTGCAGTAAATCTGGAAAATTGATTGGCTTTATGACACGTGTCCTGGGAGCCACTGAGGGGATCTGAGCCGCATGAGGATTGAGCCGCATAAGTCCGGCCACGTGTCAAGGCTGTATGGGGAGTGGCCCCCGAACCTTCGAATCACATGATAATCTGGGCCGCATGGACGTAGGTGGCCGCATAACGGGTAACTCCTTCGTGAGCCGCATGGAGATGGTCCTCGTGAGCCGCATGGGGGAGCGTCTGCCTGAGCCGCATAGGGGGAGCCTCCGCTTGAGCCGCATAGGGCTGTTTCGATCTAGGCCACATAGGACAACTTCGGCCTGAGCCGCATGGGGAGTCTCCGCTCGAGCCGCATACGACTGTCCACGTGTCTAGGCTGTATGGCATTTTCTGGATCTCGGAGGATTGTGTCAGAGATTTTCTTCGTTTTCCTAGGAGTCTGTCATTATGACAGAGTCATAATTACATCTTTGTGTCAGGGCTGTCGTCTTGTTAGAGCTGTCAGCCGTCAAGGCAATTAATGCAGTAAGGGAAGAGTTGTTTGTATGCTACGTGGCACTTCTCTTTGAGCCGCATGGAGATCACAGAGTCGCATAGTCCCTTGTGCCGCATGAATCTCTGAGCCGCATGGGCTTTCTGAGCCGCATGGGATTTCCTGGCCGCATGAATCTTTCTTTATTATTTTCCATGCTTCTACAAGACCCCCTTCAAAGTTTTTAATTTACAAAATTAAAATACTTTGAATAAGAAGCATGGCTGTGTGCAATCTCTTCTAGCCGCATAAGGGGTCCTGGCCGTATGGATGTTTCAGCCGCATGGATGGCTTAGCCGCATGGATGTTTCAGCCGCATGGGTGTTTCAGCCGCATGGGCTTTCTGCCACATCAACGTTGCCACGTATGGCAATCTTTTGCATTAAATGCTGTTGATTTGCTGTCAGTTTTAAAGGCCACTTTTCGGCACGAGATCCCAGGAGTTTGGCCTTTATTTTAGGCGGCTCACCTCGATAACCGAAGAGTCGGTCTTCGTGTACGTACGGAAATCAAAATGCCTCACTTTCATTTATAAATATGGATGAGTTTGGTCTGAGGGATTCCTTTACTTTCTCCTTCGATCCAACTATTGCTGTCTCGCCTTTCTTTCCTCATTTCCCTTCTCCGATCGTCGAACATGGCCTCCAAATCTTCCAAGGTCGCCTCTGCTGCGAAGGGCAAGAAGACGGCTTCCTCGTCAGTCGTCGTGCCCGAAGTGCACCCTGATGTCCGCCCTGCTCTCAATGGTAAGGGTTGTATTTGAATACTTTGAATCCTAAAAACCCATGGCTCTGTTGCATATTTATGCACAAGCCTTCATCCTTCATCTGAACCACCCAAGTTCGACCATGATGGAGTCGTATATGCTGTATGGGCTGCATGACCCTCTCAAATCTGAGCCACATAGGAGATGCCCTATGTTTGAGCCGCATGAGAAGGATTTGAGTCTCTGGATATGAACCGCATGAAGTCTCCCTTGAACGGAGCCGCATATGTTTCTGACAGATTGAACCGCATAGCATTTTACGCCGCATAAGCTCTTATGCTAGAACCGCATATGTTCAACTGATCCGCATAAGCTATCGAATCAGTGTCACATGGCCGTCTGATTTGGGCCGCATGAGGCTGTGTTGACCCGAACCGCATAGACTCCCTTGAAGCCGTGCCACCTGAAGCCCAGTTGAAAAGTGAGCCGCATAAGGCTTCGTTGATCCGAGCCGTATAGGCTCGTAGGGACCTCTTTTTGAGATTTGTTCAGTGATTTCGCTTTAACCATCTTTTAATCCTGTTTCTTTTTGTCCTTTTCCAGTGAACCTCCCAACCAACCCAGTAGGAGAGCTTCTTGTGGGTTCAGCTCAATTTGCCGTGGGTGTGCGGCTCGATGGCTTAATTCGACATATAACGGATCAGCTTCCCGCTAATGAGCCTAGGGAGAGGGTGGCTGTCATCAACAACCAGCCTTTCTACTTCCTTTGTACTATAATAAATTCGAAAAAACTGGACGGAGAATATCTGAAACCGACTTTTCTCTTTGGAGATGCCTTTTCCATAAAGAACTCCCGATTGTTGGACGTTTCTGAGAACTGGAACTTTACTGTGGACGGGGTAGAGATACACATTCCCGAGATGGAGCGGCATTTTCCCCTCTCGTGGTTTAACATGGTACCGTCGAGCAGGACGATGGCGGGCTACCTGACTCCCACCCAATCGGGGATGTTCGTAGGCAACATCCACTATAATAGGCGTACGGGGTCACCATGTACGGGCAAGGAATCAGTCAGTCAAAGTGTGATAGGGCTGCTTCCTGGTACTTTTATAAACGTGACTGGTCCCAACTTCACTTTTACTCGAGCTGATACCTTTCTGAATCAACTCGCTCGCAAGGGGTCTTATCCTGTGGGCAGGTTGTCGCTGCTGAATTGGATAAACCCTATTCCTACATGGACCAATCTTACCTCATAGATACTAAGGAACTACGGGGAGTCCCTTCGGGAGATTGATCTCTACTACGCCATCCGGGGCACCTGTTACGAGTTGCCCATTAATAAGCCTTTGTTCATGGCCCTTTTGGAGATGTATAACCGGCGTACAGGTACTTTCTTCACGCCCGGAGGAGAGTTGGGACTTGCTCTCCATGAAATTCACGCTGTTTCTAAGCTGCTGTGGAGAGACGAGGCTTTTGAAGTATACACTCCGATGAATAAGGAATTCGACGATCTGGATCGACGATTCCTGGGTTTCGTCATTGTGTACCGGGAACTGCTGTGCCACCATAGCATCTGTCACCAGACTGCTATCAAGAAGAATAATAGTTCAGAGGGTAACGCCCCTCATACTATAGCTTGGGTTGCATATCTTTTCAAATTGCGTCCTTCCGGCCGGGTTTCTTCTCGAAGTTCTCAAACCCGGGCGGAGGTAGAGGACCTGAAGTTACAGGCAAAAAGGTCGAGGTCCAAACGCGATAGATTTGGGAGTCGCACTGACTCCTTCAGTTATTTCCACTACGGTACCCGGGAGATGTCTGAAAAGGCACTTTTGGCCGGGTTCTTGATGGTGTGGCTACGGAATTGCATAGTCTCAGGAGGGGCAGGTTCTACTGAAAGGATCAGCCGCCACTTCATTCTTCCGGCTGTGAAGCTGGTCTTCAAAGTCAGATTGGCCCTTCTTCCGGCCATGGTGTGCAGCATACACCACGGCCTCCGCGCATTTTCATCTAAGGTCATTGCTCGCGAGACGACGCTGGATTTTGAGCGGATAGAACTTCCATACCATTACCTCATGGGGTGGTTATTGATGCACTATCGGTCGTTGATGAGGCCAGGAACTGAAGAAGATATTACTGCTGATGACGCCTTCCTTTTCCGATATCGTCATCAGCCTTGGGAGCACGACACCATGCCGGCCTGCCGGAGGGCGTTGGCGAGAGTTGACGGGCCCGACTTCTTTGTCTCTCTTCCTCAATTTACCACTAGAGAAGTAAGGGGAGTACACGTTGACGGCGTTGATCCTCCCCAACTCTTATCTGAGAAGATGCTTCTTTGGCTGCGCAATATTCGCCCTGCGCACCTAGTATATCGTTACCGAAATAACGTATACCTGGAGCCTTATCTGCCCAGTAGATTTTCCCATCAATTCGGGTATAGTCAGCTGTTCCTTTATTGCCCCATTGCTTGCCTGGGCTTTGAGGGCAGCGTACTCGATGGCATCCGGGCTTGGCATTATTACAACGCGGTCCATACCCGGGATAGCTTCTCGGTCCCTGATGCTAAGACGGCAGGGGATATTTTGTACATGGCGGCCCTTTATCATGTTGCAACGAGCAAGCTTCCTATCAACTTTGACATGAGTACTAGCTTCATTGCTGGCACTGGCCTGGCCGAGAAGCCCGAGGGATACAAGAAGAGGAAGAGAGGGGCGAACAGGGTTTCTGCGTCGGACTCAGAGTCCACTGCGGCGAAAGAAGAGGATGATGAGCAAGATGTCGATGACTCATCGCATTCTTCAGATGAGGAAGTTAGGAATCAGCTACCTACTATGTCAGATAAAAGGGTGGCTGGTCAGCCGCCTACTGGGCCTGACGAGGTGGTGGAGGATCAACCACCTGCTATGCCTGGTCCTTCACGTAAGCGAAGCAGGCGCGTGTTTACCGACGATGGCAGGACCTATTCCATGAAGTGTGCTGCGGTAAGACGTCGCAGGCTGTTTATTGATGATGTTGACGTTGTTTCTGAGGTGATTTAGAATTTAACTACCCCCTTCTTTCTTCTTCTATGTTATGGCCTAATCGTTTTTTCCTTTTGCTCTTTATAGGCGTCAGATGAGTTCGCTTCTCAGGACCCGATTGCCGAGGTTGATCCGGTCTTTTCCCATTTGGTCAGTGATGTGTGCACTGCTATCATTGCTGCTGGGGTTCTTCCGGAGGCGGTCGAAGAGTCTTACCTTGCTGGGACCTCAGCCCAGGGGGATGGGGGTTCTACTGTGCCCGTCCCTGAGACATCTGAACTTCAACAGGATGACACTGTCCTGGCTGGCTCCCTTTCAGGGATGGCCGTGATAGAGAAACCAGTTGAATTCGGATCGAAAGCCGCGGGTAGGGAAACTACGCCAGCTGTGAACGAGCCGCAGCCTCCATGCTCTTCCCCTGGTAAGACAAGTCAAACCTTAACTTGTGAAGAAGCCTATTTACTCCATCATCCTATCCTTTGAGTTACGTCGATTAATGGTTGCTTTGGACGTACAGGTCCCATCCCTTTATTGCCGGTGACGGTCATCGCCGGGGTGGACTCCACCGGAGGGGATCCGACGGAAGCACGTGTGCCTCATTCTTTTCCAACCGATATTGAGGGGCCTCCAGCCGGGTCGAGTTTGGGAGCCTCAGTAGCAATACGGCTGGGGCAAGGGACGATGCCTCCTGTACCCTCCTCTGCGAATACAGTTTCGGGGGTTAACCTTTCCGCCCTGTCCAGCATCCAGGCTCTTCGGGCGGCGAAAGAGGAGCTAGCTGCCATTCATGCATCTTTTCGTACGAAGTTTGTTTCCTTGGTGGCGGGAACGACAAGTTCTGAGGCTACTCCTTCGGTACTGCCTGCCACACTCCCTTTGACACCGTCTTCTATAGAGGTTTTGGATGAAGTGTCCCACGATGTGGTCGACAGTTTCCACCGCCACCTGAAGAGGGGGATCGAGGCAGCTGTGGAAAGGGGGACTCCCTTTACTCTGGCCCGTCAATGCGCCGGTGGCCAGATCAATATCCTTAGAACACTCCCTGGTGGAGGGGAACTGGCTGCGCTTCTGGAGCCTAAGCTATTAGAGGCTGATCGTCTCGTGGCCCGGTTTCGCATGCTGTAACAAGCTGATTTACCCGTGGCAATAAACCAAGAGCGCAATTTCCTCGTTACCGCGGTGGAGAAGGTGATGGTTGCCCGGGAATCACTCAAGCCGGCTATATTGAAGGACCGCCGGGATTTGACTCAGATGTACGATCAATGGAGCTGTCGAACTGAAGATTGCGTGGCTCGGAAAGCGGCTGCCTCCCGCGGGGTAACCGACACCCGGGAGCAGATCCTCGAGCTCCAGAGAAAGTTGGCCTTCCTGGAGTCCTAGCTCGAAGCTGCTTGTACTAGGAAAGGGATTGCCATTCAGGAGGCTGATAAGTTTAGTAGGGCTTCTGCCAATCTAGAACTTGCCCTGAAGAAGATGGAGAACGACTGGCAGGCGTATATGTATTTGAATGATGCAGAGCAGTTGTCCCAAGAGGCCGAGCGCCGAGCTAAACAGAGGCTTGAGCGGGAGACTGCCTTGGTGAAAAACTGCCTCTTGGAGTTGTGTAATGCCGAACTATAGTTGTCCTTTTCTTCTTTTGTTTCTGTTTCTTTTTTTCTCTTTTTTTTTGAGAGGAACGTGGTCCCAAAAGATGTAATGCTTTTTTCTTCCTTCAAATAAAGAGTACTTTCGATTCTACCCTTCATTTGTATTGCTTGTCGTGCCTGTGGTATTGTGGTAGTGTTTGCCCCGCATGGGGGACTTGTTTGTGGACCTGCTACCCATGGCATACCTTGGTTTTAGGTACGGGTAACAAGTTTAATTAGGGATACCTAGAATGGTTCCACGGTAACGTGGTCGCGGACGTTCCGGGTATCGGGAGAAAGAATGCCATGGAGCAGCTGGGCTCCCGTGGCATGATGAGGAATGGTGGGCCTGTGCTGAGAAACTTAGCAAAGGATTTTTGTGGGCCTATTATCCTTGGCGTACCCTAGTTTAGGATACGGATAATAGGATGAAAGGGGAACCAACATACTTACTCAGAGGTAATGAGGACATGGTAAGTATGAAGGCTTTGTTCATCGCAGAATCTTCCTACTCAGAGGTAATCAGGACATGGTAGGAGTGGACCCAACGGAGGATTTTTGTGGTCAACAGAGGACATTTGTGGGCCTATTACCCTTGGCGTACCCTGGTTCAGGGTACGGGTAATAAGACGAGAGAGGACCAACATACTTACTCAGAGGTAATGAGGACATGGTAAGTACGGAGGTTTTACCGTGGAGTCTCCCTATTCAGAGGTAATGAGGACATGGCAGGAGTGGACTCAGCGAAGAATATTTGTGGACCTATTATCCTTGGCGTACTCTGGTTGTGGGTACAGATAATAAGTCGAAAGGGAATCTTCATACTTACTCAGAGGTAATGAGGACATGGCAAGCATTAAGGTTTCTTCGACGGAGCCTTCCCACTCAGAGGTAATGAGGACATGGCAGGAGTGGGCTTAATGAAGGAGGGTACAAAGAATGACTCAGAGGTAATGAGGACATGAAAGTTCTATGTAGAGGGGTGATTTGTTTTTGGCGGAAGTGAAACGACTCAAAGGTAATGAGGACATGGCCATTTTGGAAATTTGTGGATCTGTTACCCTTTTTGTGTACTAGGAGTGTGGGTAGTGGATCATGAGGGAGGATCTCTTCCAGGAAGAAAGTTGAGAGGTATGATCATACATGACTTACTATCTGAAAGAGTGACCGGAATGTGAGTTCAGAGGCACCAGCGGGTACATGACTCGATAATTTGAAATATTATGAAAGTGTGAGTTCAGCGGCACCAGCAGGTACATGACTCGATAATCTGGAATGTTGTGGATATGAGTTCAGTGGCACCAACGGGTACATGACTCGATAATATAGAATGTTAGGGATGTGAGTTCAGCGGCACCAGCGGGTACATGACTCGATAATCTGGAATGTTGGAGATGTGAGTTTAGCGGCACCAGAGGGTACATGACTCGATAATCTGGAAAATGTCGTTTAGACATAATATTTCTTCAGGAACTTGCCGTTGACGGGCAACATGAGCAAGTCTCTATTTTGTTTTGCGAGGCGGTAGGCTCCGTTGGAGAATACAGCCTCAATGATGAATGGGCCTTCCTACTTCGGCTGGAACTTGCCGGCGGTCTTGTGAGTCATGACCATCGGCCTCCGAACTGCCAGAACGAGTCGTCCACTTGGAATGTTCTAATTTTAACCTTCTTGTTGAAGGCTCCAGAGATACGTGCTTGGTATAGCTCGATCCGTTGCTGAGCTAAGAGGCGCTTTTTATCTGAGGCCTCTAACTCTTGCAGCCGGCGACGATAGTTATCATCCGTCGTCAATTGGTAAGTAAGGGCGACACGGAGTGAGGGTATCTGAGTCTCCAATGGGAGAACTGCCTCACTCCCATACACCAGGGAGAATGGCGTATTCCCTGTGGCCGTTCGGACCGTGGTATGATACGCCCATAGGCATTCACCAAGCTTCTCGTTCCAGTCGCGTTTGTTGGACGACACGAACTTCTTGAGTAACTTGATGATGGTTTTGTTGAATGCTTCTGCCAACCCATTCGCTGCTGGATTGTATAGTGTCGAAGCAATATTCTGGATGCGGTGCTTGTCGCAGAACCGATAGAAGGCGTGGCTTGCAAACTGCTGACCATTATCATGGATGATCCTTCAGGGCAGTCCAAAGCGATAGATGACGTGATGCTTGAGAAAACTGATCACGTTTGAAGTCTTCACTTTTGTAAGTGGGACAGCTTCCACCCATTTGGAGAAGTAATCTGTGATCGCGAGTATGAAGCGATGTCCTCGAAAGGAAGGTGGAGCTATCGGACCGATGATATCTATTCTCCATGCTTCAAATGGCCAGGATGCCACTGTTGGATATAGAAATTCGGATGGTTGGTGGATGAAGTCCACGTGGACTTGGCAAGCCTTGTACTTCTTTGCATAATCTATCACATCTGCTACCATTGTGGGCCAGTAGTAGCCCATTCGGCCAAGACGGTCTTGTAATTTAGGGCCAGGCTGATGGGCCCCACATACACCGTCATGAGCTTCGCGTACGGCTTCTTTGGCTTCTGCGTTTGACAGACACCAAAGTAATAATCCATCATAAGATCGCCGATACCGCATTTTCGTCTCTGTATCATAGAAGAATCTGAGAGATCGCCTTCTGATGGAAGTGGCTTCCTTTGGGTTCTCGGGCAGGATGTCGTAGACTACGAAGTCTATGAATGGTTGTCTCCAGTCCGGCGCTTCGTCGATCGTCTGAGTGGAATAACTTGCCACGACTTGAACGTTGTTCATGGAACAGACCAGTTCGTGGCCTATAACGTCGACCGACTGATGAGTATGGTTCGGCACCACTAGGGAAGCGGCAAGGCCAACTAGGACATCGGCTTCGATATTTCGGAGTCTGGGAACATGTTCGATGAAGAACCCCTCGAACGATGAGATGATGTTGATCGCTATTTGGTGATAGGGGATCATGTCTTCGTGGCGAACCTCGTATGAGCCCCGGATCTGATTGACGATTAACTGAGGATCGCCTTATGCTTCAAGATATTCTACCTCCAGCTCTCTTGCAAGTTGGAGGCCAATGAACAAAGCGTTGTACTCGGCTACATTGTTAGAGCAGGGTTCTGTGAGAGAGTAAGCACAATTGATCACCAATCCGGAAGGAGAAACCAGCACCACCCCGACTCTGACGACGATATTGCCCTTGGGTCCAGTTCTCGAAGCACCGTCGAAAAACATTCGCCATATATCATCGTGAGAGATTGTATGCGAGTCGACGACCTCATCTGGGATCTCTTCATGTATTCTGGATGACTCTGAGCCTGGGTGGGCTGCTAAAAAGTCTGCCAGAGCTTGACCCTTAACAGCCTTTTGCGGAACGAAGATCATATGATAGGGGGACAGCAATATTGCCCATGTAGCGAGGTGGGAGCTGAGTGCCCCTGGTTTAGTCATGAGGACCCTGAGAGGGTTGACTCGTGATATAACATGTATGGTTTGTCCAATAACATAGTGCAGCGTCTTCTGGATGGCGAATACTAGGGCGAGGCATTCCTTCTCTACAACGGTGTACCGGTGCTCTGGCCCAACCATCATTCGACTGAGGTAATATATAGCTTGTTCATGGCCTGCATCATTGTTTTATGCCAGCAGAGCCCCGAAGGAATATTCCATTGCTCGCACGTAGAGCAGGAATGGTTTTCCAGCAACCGGAGCCACCAGGACTAGAGGTTTCGACAAATATTCTTTGAGGCTGTCGAAGGCACGTTGGCATTTTTTGTCCCATATGAATGAGACGCCTTTCTTCATGAGATGGATGACTGGTCAACATCGCCCGGAGAGGTTAGAAATGAACCTCCTGATGTAAGCTAGCCTCCCTTGGAGGCCTCTGAGTTCGCAAAGATTTCTCGGGGGACCCATCTCCATAATTGCCTTTGTCTTCTCAGGGTCTACATGGATACCCTGGGCCGTGATGATAAAACCCAAGAACTTCCCGCTGGATACGCCCAGGAAGGACTTCGTAGGGTTCATTTTCAAATTGTGTGCTCGCATCAGATTGAATACCGTCTTCAGATCCTGCAGATGGTCTCCCTTACAGCGACTCTTGACGGCGATATCATCAATATAATATTCCACAGTCTTGCGCAAGTGGTCTCTGAAGATGATATTCATGGCTCTTTGGTATGTGGCGCCAGTATTCTTTAAACCGAAAGGCATGATCGTGTAGCAGTACGTGCCAATCGGCGTTCGGAATGATGTATGCTTCTCGTCGTCAGGAGACATCTTGATTTGGTTGTACCCCGAGAAACCATCCATGAATGACATGCGTTCGAAGCCGCAGGTGTTGTCAATCATGATGTCTGTGATTGGAAGAGGGAATTCATCTTTGGGACATACCTCGTTCAGATTGCGAAAGTCGATGCAAATTTGAATCTTTCCATTCTTTTTGAGGATCGGAACTATATTGGCGACCCAGTCAGGATGTTGCTCCTCATGAATGAAGCCGCTGGCTATCAGTTTGTTGACTTCAGCTTCGATTGCATTCATGATGCCCGGGCGGAAGCGTCGCTGTTGTTGTTTGACTGGTTTTGCATCTGGCCGAATGTTGAGCTTGTGAAGGGCAACCTCAGGGTTTAGTCCTGGCATGTCTTCATAGCTCCAGGTGAACACATCGATATATTCTTTGACAAGTTCCAGTAGTGATTCTCGCTCTTCGTCTGTTAAGCTTTTTCTAACGAAGATTAGTTTTGGAGAAGATTCGCTGCCGAGGTCTACCTGTATTACCTCGTCTTCGGTAGGTGGTTCTCTTTGTTCAAATCGCTTTTTCTATTGTGCATCTAGCTGTTGGGCCCATGGCTCTAACTCGAGGATTTCAGGTATGTCCTCATCTTCCTCGTAAGCGTCGGCAAATGCCAAATTGACTGACATGACTTGTCTGAATACGTCTCCGATGCTGGTATCCGAATCAGAAGTTGGTGACTCGGTTGAATGTGAATGCCAGTCGCATTCCTCATCCGAACTCTCGAGGGTTGTCGCGGGCGTGACGTACCCTAATCCATATCGGGTTTTGTTATAGTACTCCCGTGGTTTGCCAGTTGGGACTGGTGGCTTGAAAGGTAATCGTTGATCGGTGCCATAGTTTAAGCCTGGCGTAGTCTCCATATCATATCCCTACTTTTGTATGAGGTATTTTGATTGGGGACTATAAAGATACAGAGGCAATCTCCCGGCATCTGATTCAGGATCGACTTTCTCTATGGTAAAGGACTGTGGATCATCCTTCCGGCCGAAGATGATTGGATGGTCCCCTCCTTCGACTATGCGGTAAGCGTCTTCCACTGGAGTAAGCTGGTTTGCAGTGTAAACATTTATCACCTGTGTGTGTAGGTGAGTGCCTATACCGTGTTCCATAGCATACATCGTACAAAGCTTATTAAGCTCGAGGTAGTTCAAAGATAGCCCTTTATTGATGAAATAAGGTATCTTTTCTAGCGGGATTACATCATCCGTGGAGGGAACATCAGTATGGGCAGCCACATACTTGGCCAGCTCCGGTTCTTCTTCGGTCACCCTCTGTATAAATGAAGACTGAGAGGATGACTTGGGCAGCTTAATCGTCAGAGGTTCCGTTGGTGGAGCCGAACGTAGAGTTTTTGGCAAACTAGCGACCCCCAGTTTGGTACTCGATGCTGGACGGGGAGTAGTTGGTTCGCTAGAAGCCCCAGACTTTGCATCGGGTGACGATTATTCTTGGGAAGACGTATCGTCATTAGCCTGTCAGAGTGGTTGAGCTTTCCTGCTTGTGGTTGGCTGACCCTTGGTAGCCTGATTGTTAGTGGCTCTGTTGTGGGTCTTGGCGCTTGGCCGAACCTTGGTAGCCGGATCACCATTTGCCTTTCTTGTGTCGAGAGGCTGATTGCATCCTTACGCAGAGCGGCCGTAAGGGGCACAAATTTACCAGGTTTGCGAGCTTGGAGGTGGATCGTCAGAGGTTCTTCTGATCCTGAAGCCGTCTCAGTTTGAGCTTTTACATCTTCATCCAGGTGCCTCTTTGATTTCTCGTATAGGCAGGAATCCGAGTAATAGGACTCGACTCCTTTGAAGGGATCGATGTCGGCAAATTCTGTCCTCACAAAGCCGTGTTTGTCGACATATTTGAAGCACTGATACAGCATGGACGGCACGATCATGTAATCGTGTATCCAAGGGCGCCCCAAGAGGATGTTGTAGGAAGTGTCCGCATCTATGACATAACAGGTCACTTCTGACTGGAGATCGCCAATTTGGCACTTCAAGCGAATCTTTCCAATTGGGTAGCTCCTGCCCAAATTGAAACCGCTGTTGGCGGTGCTTGTTGGCGTCAGACGATGCATCGGAATGCGAAGATGATGTAGCAGACCCTTCGTGATGATGCTTATGGAAGAGCCAGGATCGATGTGCATCCGGTCCACCTTTACGTCCCCGATGTATCCGGTATAGTATAACGGACGATCATGCAGATTGGTTTTGATGAGCATATCCTGTGGAGTAAAGACAATGTTGGGCATCGCCCCTGTGTAAGCGCTGTCTTGGAGATCTGTAGGCGGGCTCCCTCCTGTGAGGTCAACCTGAGCCAGATAGGCGTCGACATTCTGGAGTGCATCGCTCAAAGCTGTGCGAACATCCTTTGAGAGTCTCAGGAGCTCGTATAGTGACAATTTGGCTGGTGTATTGGCCAATTGCGCCAAGATGTCGAAGTTGTAGGGCCTCTCCAGCCCCTGAGGTGCATCTTTTCGGAGAGATTTGTCAAAGCGAGTCTCCTTCGGCCTAGGCTTGTCGGTCGTCGGGGGCTGAGACGGTCCTGGAGTGTCAGCAGTAGCTGGCTGATGATCTTCAGTTGGGTTATCAGCCACAGGTTGAGATTGTGCCCCGGACCGAGTAACGACAGCTGTGACTTCTTCGGTATCTGCCGAGATTGTGTGGCAGGATCTAATTTTTCCACCATTCTTTATGCGAGTGGGAGGTGGTGTGGACTGAGTTACTTCAAGTACCAGGTCCGGATGGACCCACATGATCTCTCCCCGTGATGTAGTGAGAGGCACTAGATCAGCAGCCTGATCCCGAGGAGGTAGAAGATTAGCAATCTCCATTGTTGCCAGAGAAACGGGTATTATGCCGTCTTGAGTCTCCGTTGGGAGGAAGCTGCCGAACTGTACAGACACCATATTGGCTGCCACGGTCACCTCTTCGAAATCGATGGCCAGAGCATTCGAATCGATGAGGTTTTGGATGTATCATTTCAGTTGGTAGCAATCGTGTGTAGCATGGTGGACGTAGCGGTATAAATGGTAGTACTTCGGGCTCTCCATTTCTGCCGGACGAGGTTCCCTTCTTGGTGGAGGGAGCTGAATTCTGTCTCCTTGTATGAGCATGTCCAAGATGGGCTTGACGTGGCTGTCTTCGAAGGAGTAAGTCATTTGCGGCCACTGTTTGTCTGCCGGTCTTGACTCAGGTTTCTGGGCTGTGTCGGCCACCATAGCCTGCTTGCCCCTGCTGTCCCGATTGTTGGAGGGGATACCCCCATTGTCATTGTTGGTGTTAGGACGTTTGTCCTTGTTCTCTTCGTCCGAGATGTGCAATCCCAATTGGCGAGCCTTCTTTAATCGTTCTTCGGCGCTAGTGGCACCGATGATAAACGTCTTCCAATCCTTAAATTGACTTTCGCCCATCCAGAGACTGATTGTTGGGAGCAGTCTCTTTTGGCAAATTTTAATCAAGGAGGAATCCGGATTACTAGACGACAACTTTATTACGGTTTGGCAAAACTGCTCAATATTGTTCCTTGTCAGCTCATTCTCTCCTTGGACGACGTCCAGGAGAGTGGACATTGTGACGTCTTGCCCTACTTCATAGAACCTCTCCAAGAACATGCGCTTGAAGCTGGCGAAGGAGTGGATGCAGTTGTCTGGCAAGTTGCGGTACCAGTCTAAGGCGACCCCTTCCAATGCCCCAATGAATAATCGTGTGAGGATGGCATCGTCGTGGGGCAGATGATCGGTGGTGACCTCGAAGTAAGTGATGTACCGACTTGCTGAGGTCTTGCCATCATAGGGATTAATGTTGAACGGCTTATATCTTGGTGGGAAGGGGACATCCCTCTATGCAGCAGTGTATGGTTGCCGTATTCTGAGGTCTTGAGAGTTTTCTCGGGCGTGAAACATGGCTCGGAGCTCCTGGACCTCTCTTTTTGCTTCCCTGGCATCATCTGCAGCGGTGGAAGCCGTTATTTCAGGAGGATTATTGCCCGGGTTCGGTGCCGCTGAGTTCGAGTCTGCATTGACCGCGGGACCCGCGCTTGTTTGGCCAGGTGTCCCTCCTTGCAGAGTTGAAAGAGCCGCTTTGATTTCATCTACAGACTTGACCAAGGCATGTTGTATGGCCTCCAGAGTGTCAATGTACTAGCGATCACTGGAACCACTTTGATTGCTGTCCCTCATAAACACCGTCCTTACATGAGAAGAAACGGAAGGGACGGTGGAGGACGTGCCCTTCGAGTCATACCCATGTACCGAGAAGTCATCGAGATATGTGGGAATGTTCTTCTCCGGTTCGGACTCAGAAGGGATAGTACCCCCAGTTTCAGAGCTTGCTTCATCATGAGAGTCGTGGACGTCCTCGGGGACGTCAGTATTTGCAGTGTCTGACGGGAGAGTTGCTTCACCGGGCTCGTCTCCTTGGAACATCGGATTATCGTGGATGTTCGGAGGAGTGCTACCACCAGTTCCAGTGACTCCCAGTGGTGTGGATGATGTAGCACCCACTGTAGCAGATTTTGTCTTTGAACGGGTTCCTTGGAAAACTCCGGTGGAGGACAGCCGTTTAGATGATAGCTTTTTTGTCACAGTGGTTGACATCTTAGGGTTGGAAGCATTGGTCTTCTTTTCTCTCCCATCGATAGAGATTTTTTGAGCAGAGTTGCATGAGGCAACAGGATGCGCCTTGTCTTCTGAGCTTGGTCGTTGTAGTCTATGGAAGACTATCTGCCGGTCTTCTTGTACTATTGCATTGTTGCAACATCAGTTGACAATAATTTGGGTACAGTGACGTCCGTGAGAGGACTCTTGGCACCCTGGGGCACCTTCTCTTTCCTTGTGTTTATGGAGGATGGCTTCACGCAAGTCAGATGGGTCCGGATCGACCATGTTTGCTCCCTGGATTTTGGAAGACTTTTGGGAACCTCTCTGTCCGTTTGCCGCCGGGGGCTGGACTCGAGTGGTTCTGTGCAACTTCCCATCAGAGGCCCGCATAACAGTATACGGGACGCTCGGATGGCCAGAGGTCGGATCGACGGACCGAGCTTGCCAAGCTCGTACTGCCTTAGACTTCTTCACTCTAGTGCGTGAGGGCACATAGTAGGAAGAGTCTAAGTGGTGCTGGAGAGAATCAGACATGTCTTCTTGGGAGCACAGGAGATCAGGACCATAGGAGAGGCAGTCGAAGACAAAGCCACGTGGAGTAGGCGTCATGCGGCTGGAATCAACAATCCTTATGCGGCTAGCAGTCGTAGCCGCATGGGTCTTCTCCATGCGGCTGGAAACCCTGGCCGCATGAGTGTTCTCCATGCGGCTGGAAATCCTGGCCGCATGAGTACTATGCATTTGGCTAGCAGTTTCAGCCACATGGTCATCATTCATGCGGCTGGCAATCTCGGCCGCATGAGTCTTCGCTTTGCGGCTAGTGCCCTTGTCCGATTTTTTTTTGGAGCACATAGAATCGCTCTTTGTCCCTGCAAGTCCAGCATCGTAGTGCTTTCCTTTGCCGGACTCGGGGACAGCAGAGTCTTCTATGGCTTGAAGTGGGGCCGTACGAGAGTTGCCTTCGCCGTCTTGGGTAGCAGAGAGTACTCCGTCGAGGGCCTGGGGTGGAGCAAAAGATTTTGGCCTCCATTCTTTGCGAGCCTTCGTTTTGCGGGTGTGCTTCTGGACCGGGCCAGCGCTTCCTTCGGAGAGCATTTCTTCGAACGCCTGTTGTTCGAAGCGGACGACCATCTTCTATTGTGTGGAGCCAAGTTTGGCTACATCCGATTGCATCACCAACTCCTCAGCCGTGGAGAAGTTTGTCCCCAGCAGAGTCGCCATCGTGTTTGCCATGAAATATAAAAGGACAGAACAATTATCGGAGGACTGAACTTTTACTTCACGTTACAAACTCGCTTGTACAAAGAAAGCCTAGGGACGAAAACCTAGGAACAGCAATCTAAGTACAATTGTTTATTTTAGATTCTGGGGGTGACGATAGAGGCTCGGAAAAGCGACGGCAGCTTTGCCTTACTCCTTGGACGATCGGTATGCAGCCTTGGCTCCAGAAGATTGCTTGGCGTTGAAGAAATGCTCTCTTTGCTCTCTCTCGGCTCTTTCTCTCCAAGTATTCTGGTGCTCTCTGATCTCAAAAAAAGGTCCTCTCTTGCCAAGGAATGGCACCTTGCTATTTATAAGAAGGGAATGCAATCATTAGGGTTTGCAATGATTATTCCTCGAAGTGGCGGTGGCCTGTTGATTGATCAATCTGGGCCATTAATCTTGGGTGTGATGAATCTGGGCCATTAATGTAGATTGTGCCAAATCCTCTCAGTAATTAATGCTGATTGAAATAAATCTCCCTTATGATGATCTGCTGATGTCTGCGAATCTGAATGAATAAGTTTAATTCATTCTTCTGCCACGTGTCCCAGGTTATTGGGATTTGACCCAATCTTTGATTGCAGTAAATCTGGGAAATTGATTGGCTTTATGACACGTATCCTGGGAGCCACTGAGGGGATCTGAGCCGCATGAGGATTGAGCCGCATAAGCCCGGCCACGTGTCAAGGCTGCATGGGGAGTGGCCCCCGAACCTTTGAATCACATGATAATCTGGGTCGCATGGACGTAGGTGGCCGCATAACGGGTAACTCCTTCGTGAGCCGCATGGAGATGGTCCTCGTGAGCCGCATGGGGAGCGTCTGCCTGAGCCGCATAGGGGGAGCCTCCGCTTGAGCCGCATAGGGCTGTTTCGATCTGGGCCGCATGGGGCAACTTCGGCCTGAGCCGCATGGGGAGTCTCCGCTCGAGCCGCATATGACTGTCCACGTGTCTAGGCTGCGTAGCATTTTCTGGATCTCGGGGGATTGTGTCAGAGATCTCCTTCGTTTCCCTAGGAGTCTGTCATTATGACAGAGTCATAATTACATCTTTGTGTCAGGGCTGTCGTCTTGTCAGAGCTGTCAGCCGTCAAAGCAATTAATGCAGTAAGGGAAGAGTTGTTTGTATGCTACGTGGCACTTCTCTTTGAGCCGCATGGAGATCACAGAGCTGTATAGTCCCTTGTGCCGCATGAATCTCTGAGCCGCATGGGCTTTTTGAGCCGCATGGGGTTTCCTGGCCGCATGGATCTTTCTTTATTATTTTCCATGCTTCTACAAGAGTGTTAACGGAGTAAAAGAGCAACTGCCGCTCGATCTCCATCGTCCCATTCCCCAGAATTCTTTTTTGTACTCGGGGATCCTCAGCGCAGGATCTCTCAGGTGTACTCGATTCGTGGTGCCTTGTGCCAATGAAAAAAAGACAGCATTTTCTTCTTCTTTTTTGTGTATGTCCACAAAAATGGTGACTCTGCTGGGGACTACCTTTTTCTCTGACGAGAAGGTGGTGACGCAATCTGATACCAACAAAGTGGGGAGTACTCAAAAGATGCTGATCGTAAAGTTCGATCAGCAGGCGTTCGAAGAGATGCTCTCGAGGGACGACTCTACTTCCTCAAAATCAGCGAAGCCAAACAAGTCTCGTAAGACTTGGCTTCCGAAGGCTCGCTGCACATATCCTGCTAGTGTTATAGCAGATATACAGCTGGAGGACTCTGTCACATGGGCGCATGACTCTGCCACAGAAGTCCCCCAAATTGAAAAGGCTCACACCGTTCCGGGCTCTACTAGCCCAGTGACTTCTTCCCTCCACAACCAACAACTGAGTGTTCAACACTCGAGACTTGGCAGAGAAAAATACTACGATGCCAAGAATCGGGGTGTGCGACACTCTGGCTAAACCCGGCGAGGCTTACGAACGAAGGTGGCAAAACTGGAAGAAAACAACGCTGCTCCACCAAGCACACGCCCAAAGCCATGTGCCCAAGGGAGTGCTTGGGCGCATAGCCCCAACCAGAACACTTCTGTCTTCAGCAGGCTGGGCATTCGGAGTCATGCGCCCAAGGCTATGCGCCCAGGCTCTCTGGATCCATACTATGCGCCCATATTAAGGCGACTCAAACATGCTGCCAAGAAGCATGCACCCAAGCCCAGTCTCCAAGGCCTACGCGCCCACAGCAAAAAGATAGGCCCCAACGCGTATAGCACGGAGCTGTCTTCAAGGACATCATAGAACTTAGGTGTAGGGGTTGCCCTTACACATGAACTAAGTCTGGATGTACCTACTCTCCTTACGAACCCACATGCAAAGCTCGGCGATGCATGCAACATGGGTTGTAAGACAGAACTCCCTTCCGCTGACTTTCGTGACATGATAAATCATAAGCGTAAAATGAGGGAAAACATAACAATTCATAGTGCACTTCCATGCACCAATATTGTTATCAACTATTATTGCTCCAAAGTGACAAGAGTGCCTCAGTGAAAGTCCATGTTTCGGCGGCTATACTTATCTGACGACGAAAAGCTACTATGTGTTTCATCCAACCTGGCTTCATGGGGTCCCCCTTACGGAAGCCCCAATCAAAGACGATGGACCACCAACCCGACCTTCTCTCTCAGTTCCACGAGAAGGAGAAGATGAAGTCTACCAACAGATGGCCAATAGGTTGTCACATCTGAAGGAGTCTATATGGGCACTCGATCAAAAGCAAGATTCCGTATGGACGACGAAGCCGGGGGTAGCATTCCCTTATAATCTGAAGCAGATGACCCCCACACTGGGGGTAGCCTTCCAGAGGACGATGATCCCTCCGAATTCGATGGCGACTACCTACCTCCTCTAACTGAAGATGAAGGACTTAGCCACTCGGAGACAGACAGTATCAGCACCAGTTGCACTGCTTCCTCTGTTCATCCTCGCAGGCTATCTACATACATGACGAATGGAGAAAGGCCTGAAGAAGCCAGTGATCAGACTAGTAAACGGCTAGAGGGTCTTGAAACAATATTCACCAAGACCACTGATATGCTTACCAGTATCATGGCAGTTCAAGCTGCTGGAGCTATTCCTCCACCTCAACAAAACATCTCAGTCCACGCTAGTTCGGCTCACAGCAACAACCCCCCTTCTCTATAAAAAGAGTATCATTCCGTTGTGCCTCTTCCAAATCTTACAAATGCTGGGGGTGGTCCTTCGCCAACAACACCTGACAACCGTTCAACAGCCATTTCCCAATACCTGCTCAATCAACAGGATGTAATTGATTCCCTGGTTGCTTGCCTCGACACCATCTCACACAAAGACGAGCTGCAAAAGATGGGGATATCTCAACCGTATCCTCCTGAGTGGGAGAACACTACTTGCCCTCCTAATTACAAGCCGCTGACGCTGAACTCATTCGACGGTTTGACTTCTCCTCGTCAGCACATGACGTACTTCAACATACAGACTCTGTACTTGCCCAAAGACGGTCCGTTCCTATCAAAGCTGTTTATTAGCACCTTATAGGGGGTAGCCTTCGAATAGTTCTGCAGTCTGCCTGACAGGTGTATCAATTCATTCAAAGACTTGGAGCGGTTGTTCCTCAACAGGTTTTACGAGAGTGGTATACATGTTAGTATGTCCACTCTCATCGAGACCAAGCAAAGGAAGACTGAGTCTGTCATCGCCTTCATAGAACGCTTCAGGCGGCTAGCACTGAAGATGCCCTTCAGCATACCAGACTTAAAACTTATGGATACTTGTCGACATAACTTTCTTCCTACAGTGAAGTTTTGTCTAAGTATACATAAGTATGATACATGGCCCGCTTTCATTGGGGCCGCTGATGCTGCTGAAAATGACGTTCCTAACTTGGAACTACTAGGGTTGAAGACACCCAAATCTGAAGATAAGGGCAAGCATCCTCAAACTATCCCTCTTCGTGGGGGTAAAAGGAAAGAAGTCCTGAAAGTCAATACATCCAAAGGAGCTTCCAATTCTCAGGGTGCCTCCGACAAGCCTAAGGAGACCTTCTCCTTCGACGAAGATGATGTCATTACCATCTTCCATACATTGACGAAGGGTAATAAGCTGACATTGTCTCCACCACGACGTCCTGCAGAGGCGAGCCAACTCAATGATCCTAAGTACTGTCTCTATCATCAGTACGTGCATCACTCCACCAAAGACTGCATCGTCCTGAAGGAGAAGATACAACAGCTTATCGACAGCCAAGTGATCAACCTCGAAGCTGAAGACAAAATCGTATCTGCTAACATGATCTCTCTTTAGTTTGGTGACTTTCCTCTTACAGAAGTCCCAGACGGCGTGGTCCCGATCCCCAAGGCAATGATGGAAGTCGTCAACCTACCACCAGCTCGCAACTCGACCTTGGACCCACTCACAACTGAACGTGGTGAGATCATGTGGGTCCATCCGGACCTTGTTCAAGAAGTGATACAGGGGGTAGCTGTAACACCCAGTTTTCTGAAATTGGGATATTTTAAAATTTTATTATTTTTATTATTAAATAATGGTGATTTAGTCATGTTATGAATTTTGGTGATTTTTTAGTTAGATTAAAACTATTTTCTAAGTCACGACTTATGACTTTGTGATTTTACTAGTATAACCCTAGTGTAAACCCTAGAAATTTCATACCCTAGAGACTAACCATGACCATGTAAGCCTAACCATGTGATTAGGATATCAAATTACCACTTTTTAGTCAAAAGGGTATTTTGGTAATTTATTAGAATTTATTTGGATTTATGTAATTTATTATTCTTTAATTAGTTGATTAGTGCCATGATTAGTCCCTAACCTAGTTTACCCTAATCTAGAGATTAGTCACTAACCTAGGAGGCTAATGTTAGATATTAGCTTTATGTGTAAA